>ML282735.1:0-65378 GCA_005239495.1 Nicotiana undulata | reverse complement strand
CTCCTCCGGCCAACGGACCAATCAACACGACGCACGAATCCTCTGAATCACCCTCGATGGCTCAAAACTAGCCAAAAACACATTATTATATCAATTTAGGAAGATTCGAGGAGGATTTATCAAATATTTCCTTAAAAACGTATTCTTGACGTACTTTGGAATTCCACTCCGAGCCTCGGCGTCCGTAAATTATATTTCTTGAAGGAACGCGCTATACGTCGCCTAAGGATCAAGATTAACTCAATTAATCATCCCTCAATGGCCCAAAAATCAGAATTCACATTTTCATCAAACCCCTCTTTCTTCCCCCAACAATTTCTTATGAATTTCAATGAATTAGGAAGAGGAAATTCTCAAAGAACGGAAGAAATTGACATGCGGAGGGTTAAGGATTACTTACCTGAGGTAATTGGGCTGAAACAGTCGTTCTGGAGCTCTTGGGGTCGTTAACAATGGAGCAAAAATTGATTTTTGGATGAAAATTCACAAAGTGGGCTATTTATAGGTCTGTCCAACAGTTTCCGCACCTGCGGGAAAAGGGTCGCTCCTGCGGAAAAAGGCCTGGGAACTGGGGGGAATTCTCGCACCTGCGGACTTTGGATCGCAGGTGCGGACTCGCACCTGCGGGAAATTGGCCGCACCTGCGATTGCCTGAACCTGGGGATTGCTCGTGCCTGCGGAGAAAAGGCCGCTCCTGTGGAAGGAGCCGCGCCAGCGATTGATTTTCCGCTAGTGCAAACCTCGCGCCTGCGGCTCATGGACCGCAGGTGCGGTCACACTAGAAAATTCCCACCAGTAGTTCAATTGCTAGTTTTTGACCCCGTTCGGGGTCCGGGAGACCCCTGGGCCCACCCGAGCCCTCGACAAATTATACCAACGAGTCCCAAATCACATGACGGACTCGCTCGAGCTCCCAGAACACTAAAAACATCATTCAAACCAAGAATCACTCTCCAAAACCCCTTAGTTTCAAACTTAGGATTTAAAGAAAATTCAAATGGCTCACCGATACGCCGAACGGGTCTATTCTGCTTGGAATGACCCCAAATTTTGCGGGCAAGTCATAAATGACTATACGGAACTTTTTCCAGTTCCAGAATTCCATTCGGATCATGATATCACGAGGTCCAATTCCAGGCTGAATTCCAAATCTTATGAAATCCTGAATTCCAATTCAGGTGCTGAAATACTCCCGGATCATTTGAAACCCGAGGCGAACACACTCCCAAGTCCAAAATCATCATCCGGAGCTGCTGGAGCTGTCAGAACTCGATTCTGAGGTCGTTTGCTCAAAATGCTGCTCAGAACCAAAATTAGCCAAATAGGCTAGCCTTCAGGAACCAAGTGTTCCTGAACTGGCCAAATCACTTCCGAATCTCGAACTACCTGCCCACACAAGTCATAAGGCACGAGTAGTCGCTATGGAAAGAGTCATTCACGGGAACGGAGTCCCAACACACAAAACGACCGGCTGGGTCGTTACACTAGAAATCCTTCAAGTTGTTCAATAACATCAAATTTCCCAAACATTGGATTTTTAAGGAAAAACTTCAAGAAGGTAATACTAATGCTTTAACCCCATTTCTTATGAGTCGGTGAGAGTAATTCTAATATTTGTTTGAAGTTGTTATGGTTGGATAATTGATTTCATAAACCCTAGTTCATGGCATGAATAATATTCTTGAGAAAATGAAGGAGAGATAAATAGTATTTTTAGAAATGAAAGTAAATGATACAATGAACCTATGGAATAATTTTCTAACTTAATTGTAAGTGTTCAATTAAGTAATCACCAAATTGAATATTTTGGAAATGTTGGTTAAGAAAGAGGATGAATAGTAACTTGGTAGTGTTGGAGAATTAATGTAGTATCATTGATGACTTCAAATGAGTATTAAATGATAAGAGTGGAGATGAATGTGCTAGTAAGTGAACCTATTAGACGATTTGAGTTGGAGGCTTGTAGCCAACTTGTGAGCCATAAATGGATATTGATAAATATTTTTGAGTCATATTGTGATTGTAATTGAGATTGTAATTGTAGATATCAATTTGTTGGTGGCGTATGAGCATTTTACTCAATGTTACGATGTCGGAGGAGGATTAAAAGCTTGTGAATGTTAATAAAGCGAAAGCGAGTTTTGGAGCGTTGGCCATTGGTCGAGTTGTTTGAAAGGCTTGGGAGCCGGCTATGGAACTCCAGAGCGAGGTAAGTCTCCTTTATAACCTTGTAAGATGGAATTGTCCCCATAGGTGAAATAATTAATTATGTGCTACTATTTGTGGGGGCTACGTACGCACAAGGTGACGAGAGTCCGTACGTAACTACTAGTTATGTCTATGTCCGAGTAATTTTAGGCTTACATCATGATTTGTTGTTATATATTTGGTTTGTGTTTATTGTTTGCTTTGAGAAGAAGCTGGATTGAGCATACTTATTAAATATTTTTGAAAGGAATCGGAAATTGTTATAAAAATGGGAATCTTGAAAGTTTTCACTGAAAGTTCATGTTTTGAAAAGAAATGGAAGAATACTTAAATAACTCGAGAAATCTATGTGTAACCGCGTCGCATGTATGATTCGATAGCGGGGTAAGTCCTCCTACCACACTCTTATGGGATCGGGCCGTTCACCTCGGCAGGATTTATGTATCACACTTGTATTGGTAAAAAAGAGTTTTACACGTAAGGTGATTCATGACAACTCAGCCGGCTACGTGGACCAAGGAAAACGCGGCAGCTGGATATGATTCTATAAAGTGGTACGAAACAAAGAGTCGCGGATCAATAAACCTACGAGGTAATCAGCCACGGGAAACTCAACATGATTGAGATAGGGAAGAGACACGGTCAGAATAAATCCAGACAGAGCTACGGGCAGATTCAGGGATCCTCAATTAATGACTCATACGTTATGTAACCTTCATACAACAGTTACGGTTACCCTTTGTAACGCCCCATTAATGTAATAATTAGTCATTAATGTATGATTATTGCAAGAAGTAGACGATATATTAAGAAATCCCCTATATAAAGGAGGGAAATATAACTTGTAAAGATCATCTGAATTTCGAATACAACACACTTTACTTTTCTGCGTATCATATTATTGCCTTTTACTTATTCTTCTTTATTTAATATTATTTCCTTGATTATCAGTAACCCGCGTTCATCCTAAAAATAGCTTTGGTCAAAGGATCTAATTCTTTGGTTAAACAACACTCTCATGGAAGCGGGCCATTCCCCTCGGCAGGTTAATAGATGCATCTATGGTTCGCGTTGTTCGACCCTTCGGCAGTGCACAATTTACTTTTATGTTGGATCGGGTCGTACGCCTCGGCATTTCATATATATATATATATATATATATNATGTGTACCCAATAAGTATCCCGCCTAACCTTGAATAAGTAGTGACGAGAGGTCAACTACAACATTTACTAGCGGTCCAATAATATCAGGTACAGTAACGAAATGAATAAATATGAAACAGAGTAAATATATAAAACAAACAAGTATAAATTACACGGTACAATTCCCTCCTTACAATTCACTCATCTCTCAATTAGAAAATTACTTCCGTAACCAAAACATATACATAGATACAGGGGGTTTCATCAAAGAGGTTGTTATACTTCAATTAAGAGGAAAACCCTCAGATATATTGGCTTCTAGCCAAATATTAGGCACAATTCAATGAGGATATATATATATATATATATATATCCTCATTGAATTGTGCCTAATATTTGGCTAGAAGCCAATATATCTGAGGGTTTTCCTCTTAATTGAAGTATAACAACCTCTTTGATGAAACCCCCTGTATCTATGTATATGTTTTGGTTACGGAAGTAATTTTCTAATTGAGAGATGAGTGAATTGTAAGGAGGGAATTGTACCGTGTAATTTATACTTGTTTGTTTTATATATTTACTCTGTTTCATATTTATTCATTTCGTTACTGTACCTGATATTATTGGACCGCTAGTAAATGTTGTAGTTGACCTCTCGTCACTACTTATTCAAGGTTAGGCGGGATACTTATTGGGTACACATTGTTTTCGTACTCAAACTACACTTGCTGCACATTTTGATTTATAGGTACATGTATGGATTGTGGCCTTGTGGGCATAGCGGTGTGGTTGATTTGGAGACTTAGGTGAGCTTCATCCCTCAAGACGACCCGCAACTAGCAGAGTCTCCTCCAGAGTATTGTATTTTCTTTTCTGTCCAATTTGTATTCCGGACAGTAATTGTATTACATTTGTTTCCTAGAAATTTCTCATGCACTTGTGACACCAGATTCTGGGATGACTTTGGGATTTATTTGTTAATTGAATTTGTTAAGACATCATTATTTACTTAGTAAAGTTTATTGATTATTATATAATGTAATGAAAAGTAATGATTTCAAAATACTAAAATAGGAATTTAATTAACTTTTAGTGTTGGCTTGCCTGACAAAGGTATCCGGCACCATCACGACCTTTCATAGGATTTTGGGTCGTGACAACATGGTATCAGAGCGCTAGGTTCCCTTAGGTCTCACGAGTCATGAGCAAGTCTAGTAGAGTCTTGCGGATCGGTACGGAGACGTATGTACTTATCTTCGAGAGGCTATAGGGATGTTAGAAGCACTTCCCTTCTTGATTAATCATCGTGCAGTTTGATTCCTTTGAGGCTTATTCCTGCATTTTCTTTCCATTCAATCTTATGCGACGTGAAAAGCTGGTCATAAATTGGGAGGTGAGGAGTTGTAATGGTTGTATTGGTAAAAAAGAGCTTCACACGTATGATAATTCTTGATGACTCAGCTAGTTACATGGACCAAGGAAAACGTGACAGCTGGACATGATTCTATAAGGAGGTGCAAGGCAAAGAGGCACGGCACGATATACCTAAGGGGTAATCAACTACGGGAAACTCAACCTGATTGAAACAAGGAAGAGACATGCTTAGAATGTATCCGGTCAGAGCTACGGGCAGATTCAAAGATCTTCAATTAATGATACACACATTACACAACCTTCACGCAACAATTACGATTATTCTTTGTAACGTTACATTAATGTAATAATTAGTCATTAATGAGTTATCATTGCAAGAGGTAGACGTTACACCGAAGAATTCCCTATATAAGGGAATAAAAGTTAACTTGTAAGGGACATCCGAACTACGAACATAATACACTTTACTTTTCTGTGCGTTTTATTATTATATATTTACTTACTCATTCGTAATTATCATTATTTCTTGATTACCAGAAATTCGTGTTCATCCTAAAAATAACTTTAGTCAAGGGATCTAATTCTTTGGTCAAACAAATTGGTTTCGTTACCGGGAAATCATATAATCTTTGTTTACTTTTTATATGATATCCTCTGAACTATGTCGAACTCCAACGACAATAACCAGTAAAGAAATAGGACTCCATCACCCCCTGGATCCCCAGAAGGTTCAAGGGAACAATCCCAAGAAATATCTAATAAAAACAATAACAACGTCAATGATAATGATCAAACGGTAGAACAAGATCAAGTTAAGCAAATGATTGCAGAATATGTGAGCCAGGCTCTACAAGAATTCGCAAGGGAATTACCAACGGCATCACCTGCATCACCTGCATCACTGACACCACCTCCCAATAATACCATCACCGTAGAAAATCCCCAATCTGGGTTGGTAAACTCACCAAGGGAAGTCACTCTTAATGAATCTCTCAAAGCGAGACCAGGTATGACTAATAACTCTGAATTACAAAATTTATTACTAACCTTGCAGAAACATGTGAAGGAACAAAACGATCGAATCGAGCAAATTCCTGGAGTACCACCTATTATCAATGGCATTGATGTTGATAGATATTCTCAACAACCTTGGAAACCAAGCGCAACACCCTTGCCTATACCTAAGAAGTTCAAAATGCCTGATGTCCCCAAGTATGATGGGACAACTGACCCACGCGACCACGTGATTGCTTTTACTACCGGAGTGAAAGGCAACGACTTAACAAAACAAGAGATTGAGTCGATCCTAGTCAAAAAATTTGGAGAAACACTTACCAAAGGAGCACTAACATGGTATTCTCTTCTCCCTGAAAACTCTATTGATTCTTTTGCCGAGCTTGCAGATTATTTTATAAAAGCACACTCCGGTGCACAACATGTCGAGAAAAGAATGGAGGACATATTAAAAATAAAACAAGGAGACACGAAACTACTCCGTGAATTTGTAGACAGATTACAGCGAGAAAGAATGTTACTACCACGGGTGTCCGATAATTGGGCAGCCATGGCATTCGCGAGCAATCTAAGTGACAAAAGCTCTGAAGCCACGAGAAGACTCAAGGAAAGCTTGAGAGAACTCCCATCTACGACATGGAATGATGTTTATAACAGGTACAATACTAAACTTCAGAGAGAAGAAGATACCATTTCTCGTTTGAAAGATGAAGATCATACCAGATCCAGACGCTCTAAATCAGACAGGAGATAAGGTAAAAATAGGTACAATCCTTATATGGGACCCTCGGGACGTGAAACTCGTCCCGGGTTCGAAAACACTAGGTCAGAATATAGACCACCAAGCAGAGATGCGAGTTCATCTTCATCTAGATCCAGAAAGGATCGAGATGAACGACCTAGAGGTAATGCACGAATTGGGGATCACACCTTCAATGTAAGTACCCATGAAGTAGTTTCAATATTAAGAAATATGGGAGATAAAGCTAGATGGCCCAAAGAAATGCGGTCAAACCCAAATAAAAGAAACCCATATTTCTGGTGTGAATTTCATAATGATCATGGACACAGGACTGCAGATTGCAGATTTTTACAAGGTGAGTAATTATTGAAACATGGCTACCTAACATAATTGTTTAGTGATAAAGGTAAGCAGGCATACATGAAGAACAGGCAGGAACTCCCGAAACCCCCATCTCCAAAAAGAACTGTAAACGTGATACACAGAGGTGAAGAAGTAAACAGAGTGGTTTGCAAAACAGCCACGAAGTTCATAATTACACACAAAAAGTGGGTTCGAGAAAACCCGGACGCAGGCAATATAACCTTTGATGATGCAGATTTTGGCGGACTAATGCTCCCCCACAACGATGCTCTGGTAATATCCTTACTCATTCATGACACAAACGTTAAAAGAGTGTTGATTGATCCAGGTAGTTCAGTCAACATCATTTTCCTAAGAGTCGTGGAAGAAATGCTCTTGGGAAATCAGGTGATTCCAAAGGCGCGAGCCATATCAGGGTTCGATAACTCTACGGTTATAACCAAAGGAGAAATTGAACTTAGCACTTATGCCGAGGGAGTAATCAAAAACTCCAGATTCCAAGTCATCGATACTGACATGGCTTATAAAATAATCATGGGAAGGCCATGGATCAACGACATGAAAGTAGCACCATCTACATTACATAAGATAATTAAATTCCCTTATGAATGGGGAACCCAACAGATTAGGGGTGATCAACAAACCTCTAGGAATATAAATTTTGTGGTACATTATAACAAAAAAGTAGAGACGGAAGAATCAAAAGATAGAGAAATCTTCCAGGCAGAAGTTGCCGACAAAATAGGTATGGATGCAATTAATACCCAAATAGGTAAGGAAGAAGCTATTGTTCGATCAAGTGCGTAATAATAGAGTCACGAGAAGATAAACCAAGTTACCACGGAAGATGAATCAAATCACACGGATGTAGATTCCAGACCGGATGTCATTCAAGAACTAGAAGAAGACGAGAACATCAAAACAACAACGGAAGAGCTCGAAGCTCTTCCATTGTTTGAACAAAAACCTGAACAAAAAGTGCATATAGGCACGAGGCTAAGCCCCAGTCGAAGAGGTAAGTTAATTAATTATTTAAAGGCTAACACAGATTGCTTTGCGTGGTCTCATTCAGATATGACAGGTATTCCACCAGAAGTGAAGACTCATAAAATAAATGAATATCCATCATTCGTACCTGTTAAGCAGAAGAAAAGAAAGCAAGGACCATTCAAGAACCAAGTGATTGACGAAGTGGTACAAAAACTCTTGAAATTTGGTTCAATACGTGAGGTAACGTACCCTAACTGGTTAACTAACACCGTGGTAGTACCTAAAAGGAATGGTAAATGGACAATATGCGTAGATTACACCGATTTAAATAAAGCATGCCCCAAGGATTCATTCCCATTACCACATATAGATCAAATGATTGATGCCACTGCAGGTCATGATTTGTTAAGCTTTCTAGATGCGTATTTTGGTTACAATCAGATTAAAATGGATCCCTCAGACGAGGAAAAAACTTCCTTTATTACAAACATGGGGACTTATTGTTACAAAGTCATGCCTTTTGGATTGAAAAATGCCGGATCTACGTACCAGAAGTTAGTAACCAAGATGTTCCAAGAACATCTGGGGAAGACGATGGAAGTTTACATCGATGACATGCTGGTAAAATCAACACATGCGGAAGACCATTTCCAGCACCTCTCTATTACCTTTGAAATTCTACGCGGGTATAATATGAAATTGAATCCAGAAAAATGCATTTTTGGTGTGGAATCAGGTAATTTTTTGGGTTTCCTTATATCAGATAGAGGAATAGAGGTAAATCCTGCTCAAATTAAAGCTATAGAAGAAATACCTAATATACTTACGAACAAAAAAGAAGTTCAAAGACTAACGGGAAGAATTGCAGCCTTAGGAAGATTTATTTCCAGGTCTTCCGAAAAAAGTTTTAAATTCTTTTCAGTTCTCAAAAAGAAAAATCAGTTCGAATGGACTGAAGAGTGTCAACGGACTCTCAAGGATCTAAAGGCTTATCTATCAAACACCTCGTTGCTATTAAAGGCAAATGAGGGGGAGAAGATGTATGTCTACCTTGCCGTCGCAGAAATTGCTGTAAGTGCAGTATTGGTAAGGGAAGATAAAGGTAAACAATCTCCTATTTATTATGTAAGCAAGACATTACTAGATGCTGAAACTAGATACCCACATCTGAAAAAATTAGCCTTAGCTCTAATCACGGCATCTAGAAAGTTGAGGCCATATTTTCAATGCCATCCAATCACTGTTGTGACCTCTTATCCATTAAGAAATATATTGCATAAACAAGAACTATCAGGAAGATTAGCTAAGTGGGCTATAGAATTGAGCAAGCATGACATAATATATCAGCCTAGGACTGCGATAAAGTCTCAAATATTAGCTGATTTTGTCGCTGATTTTAATAATAGCATTGTCCCTGAAGTGGAAAAAGACTTACAACTCTTTAACGGTGCTAATCCGGGTCTATGGACCCTATTTACCGATGGTTCTTCTAATGTAAAAGGTGTCGGCTTAGGCATAGTCTTAATATCACCCACGGGTGAAAAGACACGACAAGCTATCAAATGTTATCCTAAAACTAACAATGAAGCAGAGTATGAAACTGTCATTGCAGGGCTAGAACTGGCACGAGAACTCTCAATCGAGCAAATCATAATCAAGAGCGACTCCCAAGTTATAGTAAAACAGATGCAGGGGACTTACATCGCTCGGGAGACTCGGATGCAACAATATCTAGAAAAGGCACGAGATCTCGTAAGACAATTCAAAACGTGGAAGGTTATACAAATACCTAGAGAAGAAAATGCAGAAGCAGACGCATTGGCTAACCTCGCAGCAGTCACGGAAGTTACAAACAAAGACAATGCAATTGTCGTCCATCTATTTCATTCAGCAATAGACCAGGACAAAAATGAGGTAACTTTCAATAATTTAACCTGAGATTGGAGAAACGAAATTTTAAATTTTTTGCAGAATGGCACCGTACCTGAAGACAAAAAAGCAGCTCAAGCACTTCGCCGAAATGCTTCTCGGTACTGCCTCATACGTAACTCATTATATCGCAAGATGTTCGGAGGTACCCTAGCTAAATGCCTCGGACGTAATCAAACGGAGTTCGTAATGAGAGAAGTCCACGAAAAACACTGTGGAAATCACGCAGGGGCGAGATCCTTGGTCAAAACCCTTATCAGAGTTGGGTATTATTGGCCTAAGATAGAAGAAGAAGTTGAGAGCTTCGTATCCAAATGCGATAAATGCCAACGGTTTTCCAATAACATGCATCAACCAGCGGAACTATTGCACCCAATAATATAACCATGTCCATTCATGAAGTGGGGCATGGATATCATGGGACCCCTTCCCGCAACTAAAGGAAAGGTACGGTTCTTACTTGTGCTAACCGACTATTGTACAAAATGGGTAGAGGCGGAAGCTTTTAAATAGGTGCGAGCAAAGGAAGTTAAAAGATTCTTATGGCGAAACATAATATGCCGCTTTGGAATACCTAAGGAGATCGTATGTGATAATGGCCCACACTTCATAGGCACGCAAATCACAGAATTCTTCGAAAGCTGGCAAATCAAACGGATTACTTCAACACTGTATCACCCCATGGTTAATGGTCAATCCGAATCAACAAATAAATTCATCATCAACAACCTAAAGAAACGTCTAGAGAAAACCAAGGAAAATTGGCCTGATGAATTACCAGCGGTACTATGGGCCTACAAAACAACTTCAAAAACAGCCACGGGAGAGACTCCGTTCGCACTTGTCTATGGCTCAGAAGCCTTAAAACCTGTGGAGATTGGAGAACCAAGCATAAGGTTTACAACAGCCACGGAGGATGCAAACAACGATGAATTGAGGACCAATCTGGACCTGCTCCAACAAAGAAGAGAATCAACACTAATACGGATTGCAGCTCAAAAACAAATCATAGAGCGTTATTACAACTGTAAAGCTTATCTCAGATACTTCAAGATTGGGGACTTCGTCCTCAAAAAAGTCATTCAATCAACTAAAGAAGCTGGTACAGGAAAATTAAGTCCAAATTGGGAAGGACACTACAAAGTCCGAGGCATAGCTGGAAAGGGCGCCTATGAGCTGGAAGCTATGGATGGCAGGATCTTACCAACAAGCTGGAATGCCATCCATTTGAAGAAGTATTATTTCTAAGGAAAAGGAATACCCCCGGTCAGGTATCACACGTTCGATTTTCTTCTTGTACAGTTACAAACATTACTAACCATTTTAGATGATAGGCATAAAGCTAACCCATCACCAAATTATGATATTAGACATGCAAAGACGCGAGGAAGTAACTGAATTCATGGTCTAGGGTTACACTTTCTGATGGACGTTTTAAAGGGTTAAGCAGTCATCATCTAAAAACTATATACCTTCGAGTCCCGTACGTTTTTCCTTTTCAGGAAAAGGACCACAAGGAAGGAATAGTCAAGTGCTCGAGATTTCATCCTTCAAAGCTCAAACACTTGGGGGACTATACAATATGGAAGGCAAAGACGAAGCAAAGAATACTATCAAAAAGTCAAAGCTCGAGCCTAAGATCCATCTACCCAACAAGTCAAGTGATACGAGCAGAATCGAAAGATCCAAAGAATCAAAACACAAATCATGATCTATAAAACCTTCAAACATGTTCATAAATGTATGTTCAGGTTAAAAGGAAAAATATTAGCTACGAGGAAGGAATGCACATCTTTGTACTTATTTAAAAAGAAAACTATTGTAACTAAAAACAGCTGTGGATAAAAGATCATCATCTTTGTACTCATTCAAAAAACTGTTGTAACTAAAAACAGTTACGAAGTCCTTGTATAGAAAACTGTTATCAAATAAAATAGTTACGGATGAAAGATCAAAATCCTTGTACTCATTTGAAAAACTATTATCGGATAAAACAGTTATGGATGAAAAAGCATTTCCCTCGTGATTATTGAAAATTGTTATCAATAAAAATAGTTACGGGTAAAAACCCCTACCTTTATAAAAACTGTTACGGATAAAAAACAGTTATTCTCTTGTCTTAACTCGAAAAACCTGTTACATAAGAAAAACAGTTACGAAATACAAGTATATATCAAACATGTTCAAAGAAAACAGTTGCAACATGAGTTTTAGACGATAATCAAACAAACGTAAAATGTTGTGAAAGTTAAAACAAAAACTTTCTTCTAAACATTCTTAAACATTTGAAAAATTCGTATCTCTCTATTGCATTATTAAACCATTATGAAGTTGAGACGTCTCTTTCATTAAGTGTCGATCAAAAAGAAAAGGGCCCTCTTTCAAAATTGTACCTATTACGAAAAGGTGCGGATAATCTAAAGCATTTTAATGCAAGACTCAGAGGTAAAACTAAAACCTCGAAAATAAAGCATGCAAAACACTTAAGAAGAGTGAAACAGAAACTCAATAGAAAACAAAAAGTCATACTTGCATATATATATATATATATATATATATTAAAACGTCCAAGTAAAAACTAAGTATCAACTTATACTTAGTTGTATATAGTGTTTATACATTATGGTGCCCCTAAGTTGTCAGTTAGGGACTTTAAGAGTTCCAAATTTACCCCCGATGGGACTAGGGGTAACCACCAATTGGGACAAAGAAAAAAAAGAGAGGGAGGAACCAACTTCTCAAACTTCATCAGGAGGGGGGTTGAATTCTTCACTGGTAGAGGGAGCAGGAGCAGCTTGGGACGAGGAGACTTGAACAGCAGGAGCGTCACCTTCAAGTGAAAAGAGATTTTGACCTTGTTGAGCCTTCTCCATGGCTTCCTTGATTTTAGCAATTTCAGTATTAAGGCCGAAATCCTCTTGACTCATTTTAGTCAATGTGTCGAGGCGTGAATTCATGTACACCCAACTAACATCGACAACTTCCACGTCTTCAAGAGCTTCGTAATCCTTCTCCCATATCATAACTTCAGCTCTCAGCCCGTCCCTCTCTGCCTCAACAACATCTTTGGCGTCCCTTAAAGGTTGTGATAGATCTCTCCAAGAATCGAATTTTATCTAAGGAATTGCGGAGATATTCCTGGGTCTGGGTGAGTGACTGCACCAGCTCGCCTGAATACTCCTCATTTTGGTCCAGTAAGGCCTTCAAGCTCCTAACTTCTTGTGAGGCACGAGACAACTGCTCAGCAAATAAGGACTCAAGGATACTCTTATCTTTGCCCGCTTGATTAGTAGAAGCCTTATCCACTGGCAACTCCGCTTCCATGACTCTCATCTGCTGCTCCAAGGTACATTTTTCTTTTTCCAAAGCCTCCATGTCGAGCCTTAAGCTTTCGTATTGCCCCTTCCAGTTATTTGCTTCAGCATGCCACTCTTTCATTTCTTGATCCGTGTTAGAAACCCTCCTCATAAGCTCCGTTCTTATAAGATTGATTTACAAAAAGATAACCAGTTAGATACGGTAAATACATGTACAAGAATGAAATGCAAGAAAATGCACTCTACCTTTAAAGAAGTATGCACGACCTCGTTAGCCCATGTAAGGGAACTATGGTTGTCTAGCTTGGGTCTCTCTGTGGGGCCTATCAAGGGTTTTAGCCAAACACAGGCTGGCCAGACTTTTTAAAGAGACTCCCATCAGCTGGAACCTCTATCAGCATCCGCCTCATCTCCCTGCTGGAAGACCCTACTTCTCTAACAGAAGGCACGGAAGTAGGCAGATATGTAGGAGTCACGAACAAAGAAGGAGTCGAAAAAGACACGGGAGGAACAACAATAGTAGGAGCAGAAATAGCCACGAAAGCAGGAGCAATAACTGGAGCATTAGAAGGGATTTCACTGAAAGAAGAAGGAAAAACGGCCAAGGGAACTTCATCACCTACGGGATCAAAACCTTCACGAAACAAATGATCAACAGAATCACGCACGGGACAGGGGGTAGCATCCTCGGAGGCAGAAAGTCCAATTTCAAGCATGGAAGGCGCAGCCACAGGTGTAGACTCTTCGTCCAAGATCACCTTCCTTCTGCGCGACCTATGGACCAAAGTGCCCTCCTCCTCTTCTTCTTCTTCTGAGGTCCTAGACCCACCAACCTTTCTCTTCGAAGAAGAAGAACCTGAAATAATTTCCTGGTCCTGAGCCACGGACAATTTGGGAATGGATGTAGTAGACGCCCCACGAGTGGGAAACCCTGTCAAACGAAAAAGGGTAAAACAACAAAGAGACTCGAGCAAAGAAAGAAGCGGAAACAAAAGCTTCACTTACCATGAATTTTCACTTTCCAACCGTACTTCCCAGAGAAGTACTTCCAAAACCTTTCTTCCAATGGAGCAACCAACAAAAGCTTTTCTACCCAACCATTGATACCGGAGACATTCTCGACAGTACCCATGATTGCTAAAAAAAGAAGAAACATTTATAGTGTTAATAAAACATTTAAAGCAAAAGCAAGGAATGTGAGCTAAAATGTACTCACATGCACGATTCCACTTCTCAGGGAAGGGAAGATTTTCTTCACCTACTAAACCAGCAGTAGGCACAGCAACGTACCGAAGGTACCAACATCTATCCTTATCATCATCAGGGGTCACCAACACTCTTTTACTCTGGGCAGCCAGAGTAAAAATACCTTGACGAAATAACGTCGGGGAATAAAGGTGAATAAGATGATTAAAGGTAAAAGCGACCGAAGATAAAGTAGCTAAACATCTGAGACATGCAATAACTCGCCATATAATAGAACTAACTTGTCCTAAGCAAATATAGAAAAAACGATAGAAATCAATGATAACTGGATCAATAAGAGGTCTAAACCCTAAGGTAAATGGTAGGTATAAACAAAAGAATACCCTGTCTTGTAAGACATTATTCTTTGGTTTCCATTCGGAATGATGAAAGGAAAATCGGACTCCCAAAAATAGTCCTTGCGAACAAGAGGAATTAAACCTTCGGTGATCAGGGTAAGGTACCTATCAGCACTATCAAGGGATGAAGACTGATCTGTAAGGACCTGATTATCCCTAGCGAAGGTAAACTCAGCAAGAATGATTTCATCCACTCGCGGTTCACGTAAAGGTTCGTGATGTTCTCTACCTCTAGACGAAGACCTGGAAGCCCTAGCTCTCGGAGAAATTAAAGACCTAGCAGAAGGAGGAGAAGTAATCTGTGAGGAAGAACCTCTTGAAGGAGTAGAAACTAAACTCCTCAATCTACCACCTCTCCGGCTCCGCGTCAGAGCAGAAGAAGGGGTCAAATCATCAACGTTATCACTCCCTTAGGTTGGTTAGAAGAAGACATATTTACAAATACAAGGAAAAAGTTCATCACAAACAAAGAATGAAAGTTTTTCATGAAAGTAAAGAAAGGAAAATGGGTATTTATACTCGAAGACAACCGTCAAAATGAAAAACAAACAATGATGTGAAAGTCATCATTGAAGGTGTCACTTCATGACTGATGCAACCGCAAAAAACCCTAAAAGGCGTCGAGTAATTGCAGAACCAACCCGGAGGTGACATGTGGATTAAGCATTAAATGGAAGTGACAAGCGACGCCTATGTTCAGAGAAGGATACAATGTTTCAAAATAAAGCAGCGGTAAAATATTCCCGCCATAAATGCGTATCCACTTACCAAATATTAATCGATAAATGAATGGTAAGTGGGAGGACTATCTGTATTGGTAAAAAAGAGCTTCACACGTATGATAATTCTTGATGACTCAGCCAGTTACGTGGACCAAGGGAAACGTGACAACTGGACATGATTCTATAAGGAGGTGAAAGGAAAAGAGGCACGATATGATATACGTACGGGGTAATCAGCTACAGGAAACTCAACCTGATTGAGACAAGGAAGAGACACGGTCAGAATGAATTCGGACAGAGCTACGGGCAGATTCGAAGATCTTCAACTAATGATCCACACGTTACACAACCTTCACGCAACAGTTATGATTATTCTTTGTAACGTTACATTAATGTAATAAATAGTCATTAATGAGTTATCATTGCAAGAGGTAGACGTTACACCGAAGAATTCCCTATATAAGGGAATAAAATTTAACTTGTAAGGGCCATCCGAACTACAAACATAATACACTTTACTTTTCTGTGCGTCTTATTATTATATATTTACTTACTCATTCGTAATTATCATTATTTCTTGATTATCAGAAACCCGTGTTCATCCTAAAATAGCTTTAGTCAAGGGATCTATGTCTTTGGCTAAACAATGGTACTTCAGATATGGTGCGAGATGTTCCTCCCTGCATAGTTGGTTGGGGCTATTCTCGTCGCCTTGCGGAAGGATATTCTGTCATTTTAGCTCAGTAGCTGCACTTCTGAGAGCTTTGAGGCTATGCACAGATTGTTATGATGCTCATGAATGGTTGTCGCGCAGTAATTGATGTGATGGTGGAACGTTTGCCCATGTGTCGGGGTAGTGAATGACTTGAAAGGATGTTTACTCAGAGCACGATTCAGAGATTAGGTATTTCATTTCCGGGGGAGAAAAGGCAAGCAGACTGTAAGTGTTCAAGTTTGGGTTGATAGAGTGACGAGACTAGGTGTTTTCAAGTATGGTGGAATTTTCATCTGCGGTGTGGTGTCGTCGTCCTCGATTGAATGTGTTAAGTTTGCCGGTGTTATGATCTTCTACAATTCTCCTTTACGGTAGGATATTGTGAGATAGTATTGGAGAAGCGGGTGTCAGAGATCACAGGGTGCGGTGGTCCAAGATTGAATGGGTATTTCTAACACTGACGGCTCGAGAAGGAGGATCTTCGGAAGGGGTTGAAGTTAGTAGCAATCTATCGGTTCAAGTTCTACTGAGATAGATATTGATCTAAGGCAACAACTTGGTAGCAAGATGAGGAAGGACATGTGGGAAGTATCAGGCGGTGGTTAAATTTCTAGAAGGCCAAGTGTAAGAAGCGAAAGTCGAGTAGTTTCTTAAAGGAGTAAGTTTGACCAAAGTGGGGGAGTGGCAGCGTAGCATATAGGTTCTGTGGTAGGATAGTTACACGCCTTGAGGAAAAGTTTAGAGTGTTTTAGGAATTTTGGTGGACGATGATTGGGTCCACGGGCTTAATTTGAAATATTGGCTATTATATGGTGGGAGATTGGATGAAACAAAAATGAGTTGCTTGATATTAAGAAGGATGCAATATAACTTTGAATTGGAAGTTATTGTTGCACATTTAGTTGAATTGGTGAATGAAAACGGTCTCAGGATGGGTCATTGATGTCGTAGTGATTTTACCTCGTGCAACGACTTTGGAAGATGTCGGCATGTAATTTCCACAAGGGGGTTATCTCTTGTGAGAAGGTCAGCGGTCGCGTGGTTGGCAATGCTTCTGCAAAGGAATTTACTGACTATCCAGTAAAAGGTCAAATATATGGATGTTGCTAGAGATTCAGAGTGTTCATTAAGTGCTAACAGAATGATTTCGATTCCATGTTATGGTTAAGTATCGAGCTTCTGGAGTGGATTATGAAAAAGGGGCTTGGAATGTTCTATGTTATCTTCGGTCTGCGGTGTAGCATTGGAGAAAATGGAAGAAAATAATTTCGGACTCATATAGGAAGTATCAGAATGAGTGTACCAATTCGCAACAGTTGAATTGGCATGATGGTGGTAGTGACTAGTTCCATTAGCGTCTTAAGTTATACATGTGAATTGTGGCGGTGTGTGCGAGGCTTGACGACCGCCGTAATTGATTTTATTTGGAGGCATTCGAGTATTATGGCCTTTTATGTGCAGATGGATCTCGGAAGAATTATGGTGGGTTAGATCACTACTTGAGATTGGTATTTTCTGCGAGTATGAGAATTCGGTCAAGTGTTGCAATGGTTCTCTTGAAATGAGTTAAGTAAAATGTTTCTATATGATGAATACCCTATCGGTAGTCCAGAAGTTAAGATGAAATTCTTGGGCTCTCGCGCATTCGTAGGATAGGTGTAGTGAGCGTCATGAAATTTGAAAGTTGAGGATCAAGGTTGCAGTTTAGGGTTAAAAAGAATGTCACGATCTCGAATGAGTATGAAAGGATTCAGATGTTGGAGTAAGCTGGTATTGTCTTTGGCGTCACCTGAGATCGATGTCCTGTGTAAGGGGCTTTGTGTTCTGACTTGCGACTTCTTGGTTTGCTTACAGCGTCGGTGCAGACGGTGGTATGGATATGTAGACTTGTTACCGTGTGTGGAAGGTCGTGGGAGCGTGACCACGGGAAGATTGTATAAGTGTGACAGGTAGTCACTTAGTTGATCGAAGATTTGAAACCAAGTGTAAAGATTATGGTGATATTCTTAATTTGGGGATTTATGCCTGAATGGCACTTGGTTTATTGGGGTGTGGACTGTGGAGGTTTACTCCGGTTATGATGGGTGCCCTTGTGTGTTATGGAAAGAGGGGGGTTATTATGCACCCATGAAAGGTTATTAGCCCAATACAGTGCGATCATAATCGGCTTGAGGTCGGTGAGTGGATTTAAATATGAATGTGGGCTCTATATCAGGTCTGATGTGTTCATTTCAGCATAGCACTCCTTATGGAGGAGTATTCGAACGTTGGATGTTATTTCGTCGTCGGCTATTTCATGTAATGTTATATTGTTCCAGGTGAGTTGTGAAACAGCTTGATGAATTTCATATTTGTTGAGGTTATGCGTAGCGATAGTGTTATGTGAGTAGGATGTCTCTCGAGATTCAGATCACATATAGCACCTTAGTTGTGCTTGCGTTTTGTTGCGTATGGCGCTATCTGTCTCCCCAGGGATGGTATTATGCACTTGGCGTGCTTGTGTCCGACATTCGGATGTTTCGTGGTTATGAGCACTATAGCTCGGTAAGTATTTCCTTATAAATTTTGTGTTTGGGTCGGGTAGCACGCCGCCACGGGTATGTTGTTTGGAGCGGGTTGTGTTGATAACCAATTTTTTCTCAAATTATTTTAAATTTGCATATATACCTTCAAATCAGTTTTTATAATAATTGGTATTTTTTCATAATTTTCCATATTATTTTATCAATTTATTTCTAATTTATCCAGTACTTTTATATCCAATAATTAATCATAAATTGCATTGCAAATAATTTCAAAATATTTCTTGGGTCAATATATCATTTTTTATCCTATTAGGATTTAATTATTTCACAAATTAGCCAATTTGGCAATATTTGGCTATAATTACAACAGCTTTGCAATTATAGCCTAATTATACATTTTATGCTATTTTAATTCAATAATTAGTCATTTGTATTTTAAATACTAATTAATTACTTTAATTTAATTTACTAAGCATCAATTTCATTTTTTTATAATTATTAACCATTTTTATTAATTGGGTATTTAACAATTAGCCATTTTTATTTTAAATTATAGCCTAATTAAACCTGGTCCAATTAAATAACCCATCAGACCCCAAGCCCAATATCCTATCTACTCGGCCCAACTCAAAATCAATCTTGATCGTTGATCAAATTTGATCAACGGTCCAGATCTCCCCCTTCCAATAATAACCCCTTAATGACTACCCCCCTCTCATTTCATTTCCCCGCTTAATCGTCTCTCTATATCCCTCTCTCTCTATCTCTGGTTCTCTCGAGAACCTTCTCACCTTCCCCCCTTCCGATGAGCCCTGTTCATCTTCTACAACCACCATTCTTGCCGGAAACCATGACCTCTCACCCCTCCTAGCCTATGTCTCACCACACGCCAGCTTTGACACTGTCCTGAGGTCCTCAGGTGAACCTAGATCGGTTCAACTCCTACCTATGGTCCTTCATGCCATTTTTCGGCAACCCATGGCCGTCCGAGTAAGGTTCTTACACTTTCCGGTGGAAACCGATAAGCCCTTGAATTTTTCTATCCTCTTTGGGTTCTCTCTTCGAAACCCTAACTTCTAAAACCTACGATCTTTCTAGATCTATAATAGATCTATACATATCTCGAATTGTTGTGAGGTTTTCTTTAAGGGTTCTTTATTTTTCATAAAATGATTTTTGTTTTCCAACTAGGGTTTCTAAAAACCTTTCTGCAAAAACGATTTTCTCGAGTTTAAGTAATCTTCTATGATTCTGCTCATATTTGTTTTTAGTTAAAAACTCTTTTTCATAATTTATTATATTAAAACTTTAGTTTTAACACTGTATTATAATCTTAGGTTGGTCTTTATTGATCTACTCTTTTGATTTGTATATGTGTCTGTCTCTCATGAATACGTCCTGAGTTGTCTATGATTTTTACCCTATTTTTCTCATTAGGGTTCTTGATTTTGGCTTCTTCTGCTTATGTTGTAGTTGCTCTGTTTAATCCCTCTAGTTGTTACTGTTTTGTTTAGATGAATCTCTAATCCTATGTGATTTCTTGCTACTATAGTCATTAGGGTTTCTGACTCTTTGATTCTCCATGTTATATCATGTTCGTTTGTTAATTCCTTTAATCATTTACTGTGTGCTAGTATTGAATCCCTAATTCTATGTGATTTTACTTTAGTCTCTGATTTTCCTTTCCTATTGTGTGTTTACTTCGTGTACCCACATGAATCAATACTACTACTGTTTAAACCCCTAATTTCCTGTAATTGATATCTCTCATTGATCTTTTGTGATGATTTCCCTACTGATTTACAACCTTTAAATTATTTCCTTACCTTATTTTGGTCAACTATGATGTCACACGGAGTCTTATGTTATTTCCTTAATTGCAATATTCTGAACCTAGTCTCGATTGCATGCCCCATACTTGTATTATACTAAGTTATTTCCTTATATGTTATATGCAGCCACATATGGTACCTTTCCTTATTTGTTGTCTGCAAAATACCGTTTGGACTTGATTCCTTCAATTAAGGGATACCTATGCTGATTTTGTACTGATTGATACTTCGTCCCTTAATTACTGGTTAAATTTTGATTCCTACCTTATTTGCTACTTATTTTCAAAACTATATATACATTACTTCTCATTAACAAAAAGGACACGAACTGATTTGGTTCAATAACTCTCTCTCTCTCACACAACTAAAAACTCTCTGCTCTCTCTTTTCTGTGCTACTTGCTATTACCCTGAGTTAGCCGACTGCAAGCCAAGACTAACTATCGTGCATCTCATATTTCCTACTTTGTGTTTACTGTCTTCCTCACTTCACTGGTATGTCCTAATTCAAATTTCAGTTCTCAAACCAACATGTTTATATTACTGTTGCAATTCATCGTGTTTCTAATATGCTTTTATTTACTATTTTGTTGTTCAACGTGTAACTAAAATCCTGGATTCCATCTAGCATGTCAAGTTATGCTTTATTAACCAGCATGTCTTTGTGTACTCGAAACCTATCTTTATGTGAATCTCCATGCCTATGTTTGGTACATTAGTTTTGTTAGGGTGTACTCTACTGTCTTAAACTGTTTGACCTTGTTATGTTAGTCTAATCTTATACCCTATTGTATCCCCATTTCCCTGAACCCCTTAAGAACTTCTGATTGTGTACCTATGCATATCTCTGCATGTTTACTACTCTGTACCTTATGTGTCCCTCAAATCCCATTACCCCTGTTTGTGGTTGATTGACTGTTATTGGTTCTTTGTGTGATGTTGAACTTGTTTGATGTTTCTGCTCTTTCAGTCTATTTCAGTGGTTAAACTTTTAGTTATAAAAAAGCTATTTCAATTAAGTCTCTTTTCAGAAGAAAAAAAATTCTTACTCAAAGTTTTCAAAACTATGTCAAGCATTCTCACTCCACTCTTAGACCCCTTAGGTTCTGCCCCCTTTGTGTGAGCATTGCTTTGGGACCCCTGAGCTCCCTCTAAACTTTGACACACTAAGGCGGGCCATTCCACACTGCACTTACTCTACCTTGGCTATGAAATCTGGGTGTGAGCACTGCCCGAGATCCCTTGAAGTCCTTAGGGAACTCTGACACACCCGGATTGTGAGAAAGGTTGTGAAACAATACTTGGCATTTAGGACATGGAGACCTGGGCCTATATTGTAGGCTCCCTATAGTTAACTTCTTAATTTCTTTTATTCCAGTTATGTAATTCATATCCAATGGTTTGTAATAATTATTTGTAAAACAACTCTGGAGTTGGATAGTGAAAATGGGAGGGTAATATATATGTTGTAGTATAATCAAGGGTAGAAATAACGCTCATAGGTCTACTTTTCTTCTGTGCACAATAACAACCATGATTAGGTACCAAATGTGCCAAGCATGCCATGCATTAGATATCATGTTCCCTAGGATCCATATACGTACCATTTTTTCAGCATCTCATCATCACCTAGAAATCCTGTCTCTAAGGTAATTAACGACATAAAAATAAACTATCACTGTGTGATTATGTCCTATGTGCATCTTACATGTCTTGAAAACATGCAAAAGATCTTGTTCTAAAAAATGTGTTAACGTCAGTTGTTATTCATGCAATCATCATGCTATACACTTAGAAATCTTGTTTTAGGGTAAGCAACATTAAATCAAAATGTCACCTCTGCCTATTCAGAAAATGTGCATGCCTTGGTATGCATTTAGAAATTCTATTTTAAGTTATTCTGCATGTTCCTGCATTAGAAATCATGTTCTAGGATCACAATCGTCTAATTACACTTACGCTAGTTACTAAGTATGAAATAGTCCTCCTGCTCTAATGTGATGACCCAAAAGATCATCCCGTGTTAATTTTAACTAAATCTGTATTTCGAGACCTTGAAAGCCTCCGTTAATCCTACCTCGATGTGCGTGAGCAGCCAGGGCGCATAGCCGGGAAGCCTTTATGTGAAAATTTGATAATAAGTTGAATTTGCAGTAATTAATTGAATACTGTTGACCTTGGTCAATTTTTGGTAAACGGATTCGGACTCGTGATTTGACGGTCCCGGAGGGTCCGTAGGAAAATATGGAACTTGGGCATATGCCCGGAATCGAATCCCGAGGTCCCAAGTCCGAGAAATGTTTTTTTAAAGAAAATTGTTTCCTGAAAATAATAAAGACTTTTGAAAATGGAATTTGATTTGAAACATGTGTTACCGGGCCCGTATTATGGTCCGGAGCCCGGAACAGGTTCAATATGGTTATTATGTGTTGTCTGTGAAATTTGGTAAGAAAAGGACTTGGTTTGATGTGTTTCGGATCAAAAATTGGAAATTAAGAATTTGAGAAAATTCTATAGATTTTGGAGTTTAATTCATTGTTTTTGATGTTATTTTGGTGGTATAATTATTTGAATAAGTCCGTATGATGTTTATGAGGTTGCGTGTGTAATAGGTTTTGAGCTCAGAGGGATCGGGTGAGTTTCGGGTAGGGATCGAAGTGTAAAAGGTTAGAAAAATCTAGTGTGAAATAGTTGTTGCTGGTGTCTGGCATTTTGCTCTATGCGATCGCATAGGTCCTTCTACGATTGCATAGGCTTACTTTGAGGGGGAGGTCAGTTCCTCTATGCGATCGCATAGCACTGTCCGCGATCGCATAGAGGTATAGGAGGTCTGGGCGGGGGCTGGCTAGTACCCTGTGCGATCACATAGCCTAGTCTGCGATCGCATAGGGTGGAGTCCTTGAGCTATCCGATCGCAGTCACTTGTTCGCGATCGCAGTGAAAGGGGATCCCAGGTTTTTCTTCGCGATCGCATTCTTTCAGCCGCGATTGCAAAGTGCAGGGACCAGACTCTCTGCGATCGTAGACCCATTTCCGCGATCGCGATGCACGTTTTTGCCCAGTTATTTTAAAAGCTCCAAAATAGAATACTATTACGGGATTATCACTTTTTCACCATCTTCTTCCTCTCCAAGACCCCATAGGCGATTCTCAAGCGAGTTTGCTTCCATAGCCACTTGGGTAAGTGATCCTAACTCTAATCTCTTCCATTTTCCTTCATCGATAACTAGAATCCAGGGCAAAAATCATGAAATCAAGGTAGAATTTAGGGGTTTTGGATAGAGATAGGGTTTAGGGAATTTCGGGAATTCAACCTCATTTTGGGGTGGGATTTCAAAACAAATTGTATATTCGCGCTCGTGGGGGAATTGATTATCGGGTTTTGGTCTGAACCTCGAGTTTGGACCAAGCGGTCTCGGGGTCGAATTTTTGTATTTTTGGAAGAATGATAGAAAATGCATAATTAGGCTATGGAATCGATTTATTGGGTAATCATTGATGTTAATAAGTCAATTATGTCTAGATATTACCGTTTCGGAGCTGGATTCGAGAGGCAAGGTTGTGATTGAGGCTTGACTTGCATTTTTGGAGCCGAGGTAAGTGTTTGGCCTAACCTTAGCTTGAGGGAATAGGTATAGAGTCTTATTTTCTATGTGTAATTCATGTCCAACGTATAGGTGAGGTGACGAGTACCTATATGTTGCGGTCAAGCATGCCCGTGAGTAAATTGTGATGAATTATACCGTGTTCTTGATATTCTCTGTACTATGAATAATTGGTGATTTAGAAGTGATACATTGATGTTGTTTCAAGACGTGGGAAATTATTGATTAATTGTTCAGTTGAGGCTCTTACTGTTGAAATTACACTTCTGAGCGAGTTTGGTTATAGCTGAGTCCCTTGCCGGGACGATAGAATTTTCTTGAGTATTTATGTACACTTGAGATTTCTTATTGTTAGTTTCACATTATATTGTTGTTTTTATATTAATTATCGCACGAGGGGAAATGCCATGCCGATTGTTTATTGTTTATTGCACGAGGGGACATGCCATGCCGATTGTTTATTATTTATGCACGAGGGGACATTCCATGCCGAGTGACTTTATTATTTATGCATGAGGGGACATTCCGTGGCGAGTGATGGTGAGGCTATGCACGAGGGTACATGTCGTGCCTTTTGCTGCTTATTTACTTGTTTCGAGATGTTAATTCCTGCCTTACTCCTACATTTAAGTTATTATCTTATTCTGCTGTTTTGGTAATTTGTTGCCTTTTATCCCCAGCATGTTCTCCCCATACATGTATTTACTTGTTTATTTCCGTTATTATTTTTTGCTTGAGTATAGAATCGCACTAGTATGAATTGTTGTCGGTCCTAGCCTCGTCACTACTTCGCCGAAGTTCGGCTCGGCACTTACTCAGTACATGAGGTTGGTTGTACTGATGCTACACCCGCACTTCTTTATGTTGTGCAGACTACGCAGCCGGACCCAGTGGACACTAACGGAGAGAGCATTCCTTCAGTCCATTCAGGAGACATCGAGGTGGACCCGCAAACGTTCGTGGGCCCTGGCGTCACCTTCTACCCTTCTCTTTCAGTTATGTCTTACTCTATAGTTTCAAAGACAGCATTATGTACTTATTTTTTAGACTATTGAATTTAGTAATCTCATGGACAGTTCATGAGTATGTGACACCAGTTCTGGGTTATATTTACGGGATCTGTTTCGGAGCTTGTTATATAATTTGAAATCAGTTAACTTTCATATTGTTAGTCACAGTTGTCATAATTATCTTGTTCATTTTAGCTGTTAATGGGTTTGTTTATTCAAAACCTTGGCTTGTCTAGCGGGTGCAACGTTAGACGCAGTCATGGCCCGAAGGTGGGATTTCGGGTCGTGACAAGTTGGTATCAGAGCACTAGGTTGCTTAGGTCTCACAACTCACGGACAAACTTGGTAGAGTCTGAGGGATCGGTACGGAGACGTATGTACTTATCCCCCAGAGGCTGCAAAGTTAGGAATAACTTCACATGTTTCATTCTCTGTCGTGCCATTTGACTTCTAAATACTAATTGAGTCTCTATTCTACTCTCTCGCATATGGCGATAATGTGTGCTTCCTCATCGACCGACGAGCAGCCTGATCCTCCTATTTAAGCTCCTACGAGGGGCCGAGGCCGATGCAGAGCTAGAGCAGCAGCTCCAGTAGAGGACCCACAGGTAGACTTTGCCGGTGAGGTTCCTACTCAGACAGTCCCAGTTGGACCAGCTCAGGTCCCAGAGGGGTTCATTGCTACCCCGGTGCTTCAGGACGCTCTAGTCCGCTTGGTGGGAATCATGGAGAGTGTGGCTCAGGCCGGTCTTCTTCCTACTGCACCAGCTGGTTCTCAGGCTGAGGGAGGGACCCAGATTCCTGTTATCCACACCCCTGAGCAGTTTGCCACTCAGTTTCAGGCTCCAGCACCTCAGACAGCTGGAGTAGCTCAGCCGGGTATTGTGGCACTGACATCCGAGGGTGCAGCCATGTCAGCAGACGCTCTATGGAGGGTTGATCGATTCACCAAGTTATTCACTACTACATTTACTGGTGCACCATCGGAGGATCTCCAGGATTATTTGGACAGCTGTTATGAGGTTCTTCGGAACATGGGCATTGTGGAATCCAATGGAGTGGATTTTGCTACTTTTCGTCTTTCGGGTTCCGCTAAGACTTGGTGGAGAGACTATTGCTTGACCAGGCCAGCTGGGTCTGCATCTTTTACGTGGGCTCAGTTCTCCGAGTTATTATTGGGGAAGTTCCTTTCAGTTACTCAGAGGGAGGATCTTCGAAGGCAGTTTGAGCGCCTCCAATAGGGATCTATGTCTGTCACTCAGTACGAGACCAGGTTCATTACTCTAGCCAGGCATGCTATTATGATACTCCCCACTGATCGGGAGAGGGTTCAGATATTTATTAAGGATCTGGCTCAACCTATCAGACTTCAAATGGCCAGGGAGACAGGTAATGATATCTCCTTTCAGGATGCAGCCGATGTGGCCAGACGCTGAGATGGTATTATCCCAAGGTGGTGGTCAGGGGTCTGACAAGAGACCTCGTCATTTCGGTCCTTTCAGTGGTGCCTCATCTGGAGGCAGAGATTCCTTTGGCAGAGGTCATCCCCCTTGGCCTTATCAATCGGCACTCCAGGTATCCCGCAGTGCATTATCAGCTCCCATCAGTGCACCGCCGATTCAGAGTCTTCAGGGTGGTCATTTTGGTCGTGAGGCACAGTTCCAAGTTCCGTATTCACAACAACCGAAGACTTTCTACACTTGCAGTGGTTCGGGGCACATCTCCAGGTTCTGCCCCCGAGATTTTGGTGGGTCTCAGTATCAGTGTTCTCGTGCCATGGTTCCCGCATCAGGTGCACGCCCACAACCTCAACCAGCTAGGGGTGGTGGTCGTGGTGCCAGAGGTGGAGGTCAGACTCATAGAAGTGGAGGGCATGCCACGAGAGGTAGAGGTCAGGCCGTAGTAGGTCGACCCAGTGTTGTTCAGGCTGGAGGGGCTCAGCCCTGGTGTTATGTTTTTCCTGCCAGGCCTGACGCTGAGGCTTTTGATGCAGTTATTACAGGTACGGTTTCCGTTTGCAGCCGAGAGGCTTCGGTGTTATTTGATCCGGGTTCTACATTCTCCTATGGGTCTTCATATTTTTTCCCTTATTTGAGTATGCCCCGTGATTCCTTGAGTACTGTTGTGCATGTGTCTACACCGGTGGGTGATTCTATAGTGGTAGATTGAGTCTATCGTGCTTGCTTAGTAGTTATTGGTGGTACGGAGACTCGGGTTGATCTTTTGCTTCTGGATATGGTTGACTTTGATGTTATATTGGGGATAGATTGGCTATCTCCCTATCATGCTATTCTGGACTGTCATGCCAAGACAGTGACCTTAGCCTTGCCAGGAGTACCTCGTTTCGAGTGGAGAGGGACTCCTAGTCATTCTCCCGGTAGAGTTGTTTCTTATATGAAGGCTTGGAGCATGGTCGAGAAGGGTTGTCTGGCTTATTTAGCCTATGTTCGTGATTCTAGTGCCGAGGTTCCTTTTATGGAGTATGTGCCCTTCGTGAGTTTCCAGAGGTATTCCCTACTGACCTGCCGGGTATGCCACCCGACAGGGATATTGACTTTTGTATTGAGGTAGCTCAGGGCACTCAACCCATTTCTATTCTACCGTATCGTATGGCCTCGCCAGAGTTTAAGGAATTGAAGGAGCAGTTGCAGGATTTATTGGATAAAGGCTTCATTAGGCCTAGTGTTTTTCCTTGGGGTGCTCCAGTGTTGTTCGTTAAGAAGAAAGATGGCTCAATGAGGATGTGTATTGACTCGGCAGCTGAATAAGGATACTATTAAGAACAAGTATCCTTTGTCGAGGATTGATGATCTATTTGACCAGCTTCAGGGTGCTACATTGTTTTCCAAGATAGACTTGAGGTCTGGTTACCATCAGCTGAGGATTAGGGCGTCTGATGTTCCTAAGACGGCCTTCTGCACTCGTTATGGGCATTTTGAGTTCTTGGTGATGTCATTTGGGTTGACTAATGGCCCCGCTGCATTCATGGAGTTGATGAACCGAGTGTTCAGGCCTTATTTGGACTCGTTCGTTATTGTTTTCATTGATTATATATTGATATACTCTCGCAGCCGAGAGGAGCATGAGCAGCACCTTAGAGTCGTCCCCCAGACTCTGAGGGATAGTCAGTTGTATGCCAAATTCTCCAAGTGTGAGTTTTGGTTGAGTTCTGTTGCAATTCTAGTCCATGTGGTTTCATCAAAGGGTATTCAGGTGGATCCCAAGAAGATTTCAGTAGTCAGAGATTGGCCTAGACCCACTTCAGCTACAGAGATTCGGAGTTTCTTGGGCTTAGCAGGTTATTATCGCCGATTTGTGGAGGGCTCTTCATCTATAGAAGCCTCGATGACCAGGTTGACCCAGAAGGGTGCCTCGTTCAGGTGGTCGGATGAGTGTGAGGCGAGCTTTCAGAAGCTCAAGACATGCTTGACCACGGCACCGGTGTTAGTGTTGCCCACAGGTTCAGGACCGTATACCGTGTATTGTGATGCTTCACGAGTTGGACTTGGTGCAGTGTTGATGCAGGATGGCAAGGTCATAGCCTATGCTTCTCGTCAGTTGAAGGTTCACGAGAAGAATTATCCAGTTCATGACTTGGAGTTAGCAGCGATTGTTCATGCCTTGAAGATTTGGAGGCATTACTTGTATGGTGTGCCATGTGAGGTGTTCACGGATCACAAGAGTTTGCAGTATCTATTCAGGCAAAAAGAGTTGAACATGAGGCAGAGAAGGTGGTTAGAGTTACTGAAGGATTATGATATTACCATTATTTATCATCCGGGGAAGGCCAATGTGGTGGCCGACGCTTTGGGCCGGAAGTCAGTCAGTATGGGCAATCTAGCTTATTTATCAGTCGGGGAGCGACCTCTTGCGTGGGATGTTCAAGCTTTAGCCAACCGATTTGTGAGGTTGGAGTTTTCTGAAACGGGCGGTGTTTTGGCCCATACCGTGGCCCGTTCTTCATTGTATGATCGTATTCAGGTCAGGCAGTATGATGATTGTCATTTATGTGTTCTTAGAGAAATAGTCCGGCACGGAGGTGCCAAGCAGGTTACGGTTGATGATGAGGGAGTTCTGCGGATGCAGGGTCGTATTTGTATACCTGATGTTGACGGTATTCGTGAGTTGATACTACAGGAGGCCCATAGTTCCCGGTATTCCATTCATCCGGGCGCCGCAAAGATGTACCAGGACTTATGGCACCATTATTGGTGGCGGAGGATGAAGAAGGATATTGTAGCTTATGTAGCTCAGTGCTTGAACTGTCAGCAGGTTAAGTACGAGCACCAGAGACCCGGTGGTTTGATGCAGCAGATTCAGCTTCCTGAGTGGAAGTGGGAGCGTATCACCATGGATTTTGTAGTTGGACTCCCACGGACTCAGATGATGTTTGATGTGGTTTGGGTTGTTGTCGATAGGCTGACCAAGTCAACGCACTTCATTCCGGGATCAGTTTCATATTCAACGGAGAAGTTGGCAAAGATATATATGAGAGAGATTGTTCGATTGCATGGTGTGCCCTTATCCATTATATCAGACAGAGGTACTCAGTTTACCTCCCATTTCTAGAGAGTATTTCAGCGAGAGTTGGTCACACAGATTGATTTGAGCACAACATTTCATCCTCAGATGGACGGACAGTCCGAGGTTACTCTTCAGATTTTGGAGGATATGTTGCGAACTTGTGTTATTGATTTTGGTAGTTCATGGGACCAGTTCTTGTCTTTAGTTGTGTTTGCCTACAACAACAGCTATCAGTCGAGCATTTAGATGGCCCCGTATGAGGCGTTGTATGGTAGATGGTGTCAGTCTCCAGTCGGATGGTTTGAGCCAGGAGAGGCTAGATTGTTGGGTTCTGAGTTAGGCCAGGATGCCTTGGACAAGGTGAAGATTATTTAGGATAGACTTCGTACAGCTCAGTCCAGGCAGAAGAGTTATGCGGGTCACAGAGTTCGAGATTTGGCATTTATGGTAGGAGACCGGGTATTCCTTCGAGTGTCGCTTGTGAAGGGCGTGATGAGGTTCGGGAAGAAGGGCAAGCTGAGCCCTAGGTACATTGGTCCATTTGAGATTTTGGATAAGGTGGGAGAGGTGGCCTACAGACTTGCCTTGCCACCTAGTTTGTCAGCTGTGCATCTGGTATTTCATGTGTCTATGCTCCGAAGGTATATTGCGGATCCATCTCATGTACTTGACTTCAGCGGTGTCCAGTTGGACCAGGATTTGTCTTACGAGGAGGAGCCGGTAGCTATATTAGACCGGCAGATGCGACGTTTGAGATTGAAGAGTTATCCTTCGATTCGTGTTCAGTGGAGAGTTCAGCCTGTTGAGGCAGCTACTTGGGAGTCCGAGTCCGATATGCGGAGCCGATATCCCCACCTTTTCCCCGATTGAGGTACCTTTCTATGTCCGTTCGCGGACGAACGTTTGTTTTAGAGGTGGAGATTGTGATGACCCAAAAGGTCATCCTGTGTTAATTTTAACTAAATCTGTGTTCCGAGGCCTCAAAAGACTTCCTTAATCCCACCTCGATGTGCGTGAGCAGCCCGGGTGCGTAGCCGGGAAGCCTTTATGTGAGAATTTGATAATAAGCTGAATTTGCAGTAATTAACTGAATACAGTTGACCTTGGTCAACATTTTTGGTAAACGAACCGGGCCCTGTGATTGAACGGTCCCAGAGGGTCCGTAGGAAAATATGGGACTTGGGCGTATGCCGGGAATCGAATCCCGAGGTCCCAAGTCCGAGATATGATTTTTTTTAAAGAAAATTGTTTCCTGAAAATAATAAAGACTTTTGAAAATGAAATTTGATTTGAAACCGGTGTTACCGAGCTCGTATTATGGTCCCGGAGCGCGGAACAGGTTCAATATGGTTATTATGTGTTGTTTGTGAAATTTGGTGAGAAACAGACTTGGTTTGACGTGTTTCAGATCAAAAATGGGAAATTTGGAAGTTTATGAAGTTTGAGAAACTTCTATAGATTTTGGAGTTTAATTTATTGTTTTTGATGTTATTTTGGTGGTTTAATTATTTGAATAAGTCTGTATGATGTTTATGAGATTGTGTGTGTAATTGATTTTGAGCCCCGAGGGCTCGAGTGAGTTTCGGGTAGGCATCGGAGTGCAAAAAGTTATAAAACTCTGGTGTGGAATAGTTGTTGCTGGTGTCTGGCATTTTGCTCTATGCGATCGCATAGGTCCTTCTGCGATTGCATAGGCTTACTTTGAGGGGGAGGTCAGTTCCTCTATGCGATTGCATAGCACTTTCCGCGATCGCATAGAGGTATAGGAGGGCTGGGCGAGGGCTGGCTAGGTACCCTGTGCGATCGCATAGCCTAGTCCGCTATCACATAGGGTGGAGTCCTTGAGCTATGCGAACGCAGTCACTTGTTCGCGATCGCAGTGAGGGGGGATCCTAGGTTCTTCTTCACGATCACATTCTTCCAGCCGCGATCGTAGAGTGCAGGGACCAGACTCTCCGCGATCGCAGACCCATTTCTACGATCGCGATGCACGTTTTCGCCTAGTTATTTTAAAAGCTCAAAAATAGAATACTATTACGGGATTATCACTTTTTCACCATCTTCTTCCTCTCCAAGACCCCATAGGCGATTCTCAAGCGAGTTTTCTTCCATAGCCACTTGGGTAAGTGATCCTAACTCTAATCTCTTCCATTTTCCTTCATCAATCACTAGAATCTAGGGGGGAAAATCATGAAATCAAGGTAGAAATTAGGGGTTTTGGATAGAGATGGGGTTTAGGGAACTTTTGGGAATTCAACCTCATTTTGGGGCGGATTTCAAAACAAATTATATATTCGGCCTCGTGGGGGAATGGGATATCAGGTTTTGGTCCGAACCTCGAGTTTGGACCAAGCGGGCCTGGGGTCGGATTTTGGTATTTTTGGAAGAATGATAGAAAATGCATAATAGGCTATGGAATTGGTTTATTGGGTAATCATTGATGTTAATAAGTCAATTATGTCTAGTTGGATTCGAGAGGCAAGGTTGTGATTGAGTCTTGACTTGCATTTTTGGAGCCGAGGTAAGTGTTTGGCCTAACCTTAGCTTGAGGGATAGGTATAGAGTCTTATTTTCTATGTGTAATTCATGTCCAACGTATAGGTGAGGTGACAAGTACCTATATGTTGCGGTCAAGCATGCCCGTGAGTCAATTATGAAGAATTATACCGTGTTCTTGATATTCTCTGTACTATGAATAATTGGTGATTTAGAAGTGATACATTGATGTTGTTTCATGACGTGGGAATCTATTGATTAATTGTTCAGTTGAGGCTTTTACTGTTGAAATTACACTTCTGAGCGAGTTTGGTTATAGCTGAGTCCCTTGCCGGGACGATAGAATTTTATTGAGTATTTATGTACATTTGAGATTTCTTATTGTTAGTTTCACATTATATTGTTGTTTTTATATTAATTATCGCACGAGGGAACATGCCGTGCCGATTGTTTATTGTTTATTGCACGAGGGGACATGTCGTGCCGATTGTTTATTATTTATTGCACGAGGGGACATGACGTGCCGATTGTTTATTATTTATGCACGAGGGGACATTCCGTGCCGAGTGACTTTATTATTTATGCACGAGGGGACATTCTGTGCCGAGTGATTGTGAGGCTATGCACGAGGGGACATGCCTTGCCTTTTGCTGCTTATTTACCTGTTTCGAGATGTTAATTCCTGTCTTAATCCTACATTTCAGTTATTATCTTATTCGGCTGTTTTAGTAATTTGTTGCCTTTTATCCCCAGCATGTTCTCCCCGTACCTGTATTTACTTTTTTATTTCCGTTATTATTTTATGTTTGAGTATAGAATCGCACAGGTATGAATTGTTGTCGGTCCTATCCTCGTCACTACTTCGCCGAAGTTAGGCTCGGCACTTACTCAGTACATGGGGTCAGTTGTACTGATGCTACACCTGCACTTCTTTATGTTGTGCAGACTACGCAGCCGGACCCAGTGGACACTGACGGAGGGAACATTCCTTCAGTCCATTCAGGAGACATCGAGGTAGACCTGCAGACGTTCGTGGGCCCTGGCATCACCTTCTACCCTTCTCTTTCAGTTCTGTCTTACTCTATAGTTTCAAAGACAACATTATGTACTTATTTTTCAGACTATTGTATTTAATAATCTCATAGACAGTTCGTGAGTATGTGACACCAGTTCTAGGTTATATTTACGGGATCTGTTTCGGAGCTTGTTATATAATTTGAAATCAGTTAACTTTCATATTGTTAGTCACAGTTGTCGTAATTATCTTGTTCATTTTAGCTGTTAATGGGTTTGTTTATTCAAAACGGTTGCTTGTCTAGCGGGTGCAACGTTAGACGCAGTCATGGCACGAAAGTGGGATTTCGGGTCGTGACATCTAATAACTGGTAATAAACTCATGTATATTCTGCACACCCAAAAATGCATGCTCTTAGGTATAACAACCTAAAATTGTTATTAATTCTGAACAACTCTTGTATATTACCCCACGCCTAGGCAAGCCTTAGGTAATCAACTTTGATAATAAAACTGGAACTACTTTCTTATGATTATTGTTTAACTTTCAGCATGTTTAAAACCGGTAGGCAAAACTGATTAGGACTTCCTCTCTGACTTATGCAATAAATATGTCTTTCTGTTGTTATCACTTAGACAACATGCTTAGGATCTGAACTTAAACCCAGACCTTAACTGTGTACGAGTCATGTTGTTTATGTGTATTATTTGTGGAGGTATACATGAGCCTTCTATTTGTTTTCCCTTCTCCCCTTTAATTGAAGTCCTAGAACCTCCTTTATAGGATATAAGTCCTAAATTCCTCCGGGACTGATAGGAAGGGACGGGTAACAACATGCAATAGAGGTCGTGACCAACACTCGCTTTAATTACCTTCACGGGGTGGAAAAGGGTAGATGTGGATATGATGACCGGTGCGTTAATACCACAGGTAGCCCCTCTTCGAGGAGTGTCTTACCGGGTATTGCATTGATGTGATCCATATTACAAACAAACCCAAGATACTCTTGCTCGATATGCATGTTTAGACTATAATTCTTTTCAAAAATTCATCTTTCCATTAACTGTTTTCAAACTTATGTGTACTAGACTAAAATCCCCAACTATTTGGACCATATTTGTTTATTTGCTAATTGTACGAAATTCACAAAAGCTATTTGGCCGGGAACAACACTTGTGGATCCTGAGGGGCGCCTAACACCTTCCCTTTAGAATAATTTCAAGCCCATACCCTGTCTCTGGTTATCAAATGTAGTAGTAAATGAACCCCCTGCTAGGTGTCCTAACTCACCTCAAAATCGTTAGGTGGCGACTCTTCAAAAAACAAATGCAAACCCCTTTTTAAGGAATGAGTTGTCCCAACCAATGTCATAAACCCTTTTAAACCGGCCCTGAAAGGAGTGCTTGGGAAAAAAGGGGGCGCGACAGCATGACGACTCTGCTGGGGCTTTCAGGCTTTTACCATTTTTCAAATTGCTTTGTGAATTTGTACCTCTTCCCATGAGCAGTTACTTGTTTATTTCCTTTAAGCATTTAATTTCTCTCAAAAGTAACTGACATATCTTTCTTGTTTCCTTCCTTTGTAACCATTTGAAATTATAAACGGCTGTATTTACTGCTTTCATAAACGTGCAAATACGTGACTACATGTTTATTGTTTATTGCATTATTCATGATCCAACATTCATACTCCACTCGTGCCCAAACAAAATCATATAGCAACGCTTGATGAGTGGTTGCGCCCTTCCTATATCATTACCCCTTAAATTCGGAAAGGCTTATTTGCGGTAAAACTAGTCGATCAGCGGTGCAGTCGACGGTTCCATGCATTTCCCCCTTGAGTTGTCCGCTCAAGGGTACCAGTCTAAAACCCCATAGAAAACCTTACTCCATTATCCTGTTGCATGCATCATGGTCAAACCTAGCCAGGAAAATGTTTTGTCCGCACAATAGCCTTTAAAGTAGCCTTGTCCAAAAGTCCACTGGGTTTCCATAAACCCAAACGGACATCACCACATTCTGTGCATTTATTTTGACAATTAAATGCTTCATGCTAATTGTTGATGTTAAATAGTCGAGTCTGGTAGGGGTAAGGGCCTAACCTTGTTTACCTTGCAGAAATATGAGGCACGAAGTCCCCAGATTCGGCATGGTCACCCACATCCACCAAAAATTGCTGAGTTGGTGGGAAGATTTACATCCTAGTGACAAAACCCTCATCAGAAAATATCTTGGTAATCTACCATACCTCCTAGATATCCAGCCTAACAACATGATGATAGAGGCTGCTACCTTATTTTGGGGCTGTGAAATGACACCCTTATTAGAGGAAATAGGAGGACTGGTCGGGCTAGCTTGGGAAACTCCGGGTTTGCTAATGCCTGAGAACCACACATGCAAGAGTTTTTTAAATATGATGGGTCTGAAGAAGAATGCAGAATTGGTATGCTTAAAAGAATCGTACATCCCTTTTGACTACCTGTATGAAAGGTACGGCCACAAAAAATCATACCGTACCTTCCATGATTAATTTGCCATCACATCCTTGGGACACATCCATCGTAGGGTATTTGTCTTCATGTTTTGCTTCTTAGGTCTATTCATGTTTCCAATAAAGAAAGAAAGAATCCATACTAGGCTGGCTATGGTAACCAAGACCCTAATAGAGGGGATTGGTGGGCAGACATTCAGCATTGTGCCCATGATTATTTCAGAAATATACCAAGCCTTGGAGAAATGTCAAAGAGGAGAGAAACACTTCGAGGGCTGAAATTTACTACTTCCGATGTGGCTCTTAGAGCATCTCCAAAAGGGCCAATACCGACAAGAAATTCAGCGAGGGGCATGGGATGACCACATCGCTTTCCACCATCCAAAGCAAATGACTTACATCCCTAACATGTTCGGTCAACCTGAGAATGCCAAAGAATGGGTTGAGCTCTTTGATAATCTGACTGAAGAGAAAGTCCAATGGATGTTCGAATGGTTTCCAACAGAAGAGTTTATCACCCGGTCTAGAGATGCACCATTCCTAATACCGATTGGTCTGAGAGGAACATACCCTTACGTCCCTCTCTAGGTTATGAGACAACCAGGTAGGAAACAAGTCATACCAAGGGTAGACAAGATGATCCATTTCTGAGCTGACTTCCAAATGATGACAGTCCTCACAAGTGCCAAGCCCAACACATGTGGCACTGCAAGATTGTAATGGAGAAAGACACCATTGATCCAGACAAATATCACACCAATTTCTCCCCTTTCTATTCGGGATGGTTGGAAGACAATTGGGATGGTATGGGAGAGCCAGGGTTCGTTCGAGGCCACAGGATTATAGATGAAAAGGCTGAGGCGCAGGTCAAATACAACCAGCTGCGCAAAAGGATCCGTGAATGCGAGAGCAAGCACCGAGAAATACATGAGTCCAACAAGAAGCTGATTGAGGAATGGAAAGACATGGCCATCAGTACCAACAAGAGGCTAGGGTACTTAAAGCGAGGCATAGTCGAGCTAGAAGGCAAATTCATCAAAAGGTTTAAGGATTGTCAAAAGGTTGAAGGGACCGAAGGTGGACATCTAGCCAGAGCATACCTACTGATGGCACTTCGCGAGCTGGGGAATCCGTTCGAGGGATCCAAGAATGTCGAGTCTGGGGAAGGCCCTTCTGGGACCAAGTAGATAGGAATTTACTTTTTCTCTTTATTAATGTAATAAGGCCAATGGCCATTAGTGACCTTTATTTTAGTGTCGTTTTGGGATTCGTCTATTTTTATCAATGAAATGAGGCATTTAGCATTTTAAGTTCTCCAAATCAATTTGTCGCTAGGCCTACCTCAGGCACAAAAGAGGTTCTAAAACTAAGACACGATTTACATTCCCGCACTATGTGTTTAAATACTGCAATACTTTATCATAATCCTCACTAACTTGGTTACCTTTTGTTTTGTTTTTGTTTTCTTTCTTTTATTATTACCCTCCCCAAAGGTTAGTTCATGCACTCTGGCATCATCATCTTATCTCACAAGATCCAAGGGCCCTCCACCCACTCCTCTTCCTAGTCCTCCTAAAGGCAAAGGCAAAAAGAAAATGGAAGGTTCAAGCAACATCAGAAAGGAAAACACGATTGAATGGGTAGAGGCCACTGATGGCCAGGGTATTCGGGCTCCAAACGAGAATATGTCACATCTTGAACAGAAGTTGTTGAAATTCCAAGAAGAGCTTGATCAGGTTCGAAATTTGGCAAACCTGTCATTCACCCTCATCGTCCCAGACGTCAACTTCCCCAACGCCAAAAATCCTACACCTCCTCAAAATATCCCAAAACAGCAGAATCATCCAACGCCTCACCATCACGCGACTCCACCAAAGAACCAAACCCTCCCGACACAATGTAACACATGTCATACCCCAAATAACACTCCGCTACTTTTCCCATAACCTCAGAACTCCACAAATGACCATTTCCAAACCCATGCACCAGGCCACCATAACAATCTCATCTACGTGGAGACCATGCCACACTCCACTCCACCAATCTCATACACACCCGAGTCTGATGAAAATGATTTGCTTATCAGGAACTTGGTCAAGGAACTTAAGAAGCTGACCAGCCAGGTTCAAGGCGTTGAGGGAAGCAAGGGAGTCAAAGGGCTGAACTATGAGGACCTCTGTATACAGCCCGATGTCGAACTGCCTGAGGGGTACAAACCTCCAAAGTTCAAAATGTTTGATGGTACAGGTGATCCAAGGGTCCATCAGAGGACCTATTGTAACAAGCTGGTTAGAGTAGGGAAAATTGAAAGGATCCCCATGAAGTTGTTCATGAGGAGCTTGAAAGGAGATGCCTTGTCTTGGTACATCAGCCAAGATCCCAAGAAGTGGTCAAACTGGGTAAGCATGGCATCTGACTTCATGGACAGGTTCAGGTTTAATACAGAGAACGCACCAGACGTGTTTTACATCCAGAATTTGAAGAAGAATCCCACGGAGACATTTTGCGAGCTACTCGCTGGAGGTCCGAAGTTGCTAAGGTTAGACCCGCCTTAGAGGAGGAGCAAATGAACAAGTTCTTTTTCCAGGCTTAGGACCCGCAATACTATGAACGGTTGATGATGATTGAGAACCACAAGTTCTCCGACATCATCAAATTGGGTGAAAGGATTGAAGAAGGTATTAAAAGTGGTATGGTCACAAATTTCGAACCTTGCAAGCTACGAATAAGGCTTTACAGTCCGGTGGTGTGTCCAAGAAAAGGGACGTGGAAGTCGTGATGGTTGCACAGAGAACCAAATCTCCCCTCAAATACCAAACTTACCCAACACCTCAACTCACATATCAACCAACCCCAAATTACCAAGCACCCTCACCCTCATACGAAGCTCCACCACCAACTTATCAATCATCTCCACCACCTACATATCAACATGTTTCACCCATATACTCCCAACCCGCTCCTGTTTACCACACTTACAACTCTCACCCGTCCCATTATCTATCACCCCCAGCCCGCCAAAACTTCCCTAGACCTCGACCTAATTTTGACCACAGACCTCCAAAACAATATACCGTCATCGCCGAACCAATCGACCAGCTATATGAGAAGCTCAAAGCTGCTGGTTATGTCACACACATCCCTGCTGCAACCCCAAAAAATTCTTCTCAGTGGGTTAACCCGAACTAGTCCTATGCATACCACTTCGACATGAAAGGACACACCATCGATGAATGCCGCTCTTTGAAAGACAAGATACAATCCTTGATCAATAACAAGATCATTGTGGAAAAGGAACCCGCTCTAAACGTCCGGAAAAATCCTCTTCCAGACCATAAGGGTGGAGGCATCCACATGCTCGAAATAGAAGATATCAGGTTGATCGTAGAAGGCGATGACCCAAATAAACCGGCAGTTACTCTCAACTCAATCATAGTACATATTCAACCGTCTGAAGATGCTGAGGTAAATATGTATATACCTCTTGAGTTTGAAGCAGCGCCACTCGCAAAGACACCGGCACCAATTGAGGTCAAATTCATGTCTCCAGCAAATGCACTCGCACCATTTGAGGTTGCAGTCTTGCCACCTAAGGCACATGTTCCGTTCGAAGTAAGGGTAGTCGCGCCGATCACAGTGGCGATGTCAACCACGCCACCCTTCTATACAAATGATGTACCATGGGAATATACACCTGAGGCAAGAAGGAAAGGCAAAACTGAAGAGGCTACTGCACCACAAGGTATGACAAGAACTGGTAGAGTCTATACCCCTGAACATCTGGCGGAATAGAGCAAGTAGGCTTCCAATCGGACACCCATTATCGATACAGGTCCAGATGACCTTTGGAGGAAAGTAAAAAATAAGGAGTATTCGGTCATCGACTAGGTGAACAAGACGCCAGCACAAATATCCATTCTCTCTTTGCTGCAGAATTCTGAGACGCACATGAATGCTTTGTTGAAAGTGCTGAACGAAGCATATGTGTCGAATAATATCACTAGCAGGGAAATGGCCAATATGGTAGGCCAAGTGTTGGAAAGCCATAAGATCACCTTTCATGAGGACGAGTTGCCACCTGAAGGGCTGGGGCACAACAAAGCGATGCACATCACTGTGCAATGCGAAGAATATTTCATCACCAGAATTCTGATCGACGGAGGATCCAGTCTTAATATCTGTCCGCTGATAACACTCAAGAAATTGGGTATAGGGCTGCATGATATAAATGATGGAGCAATCAATCTGAAAGCTTTCGATGGTTCTCAAAGGTCCACCATTGGTGAGGTTAGTCTGTCCCTGCAGATGGGACCAACTTGCTTCGAGGTCGACTTCCAAGTAATAGATATACCAACGTCCTACAACATGCTATTAACACGACCATGGATACATACTGCTGGAGCCGTAGCATCAACGTTGCATCAGGCATTAAAGTTCGAATGGAATCACCAGGAAGTGATCATTCATGGCGACGGTAGCAACCCTATTTACAGTCGTCAAACTATTTCGGCAATCGAGGGAAGAAGGAAGCTAGGTGGAGAAACTTAACACCACATTGAACGGGTCAATTGCATTGATAAGGACAAATGGTCGGATAGAAAAATTGCAAGCATGATGAATTGGCAAGGGTACGAGCTAGGTAAAGGGCTCGGCAAGAACCTCCAAGGGATCTCCAAACCTGTCAAGCTCAAGAAACATGGCACCACTTTCGTCTTGGGATACGAATATACCTGGGAAGAATTCAATAGTTGGTCACCACCATGGCGTGGTCCATACCACCCACTGGAGCACCCGATACCGCGCCTGGAGAAGACTTTTCACCAGTCTGGTATTAGTTATGGGACAGATGAAGAAGAAGCACTTGCAACATTGAGGAGCTTATTCATAGAGGACAATGACATGGACTGTTGTGTTATTCTCGGGAGGAGGGGGAGGAAAGCCCTTCCATTCAGGCCGTAAGCATAGGAGCCTATCTCAAGAATTGGACCATCAGAACAGCAAGAGCCCGACAAGCCTCGGGGTAGCAAGGCTGAAATAAGCATTGTTCATTTGTTTTAACTAAATGATTTTCCTTTCGCATGTTTCAATTCCTGCAATAATATCTTCAATGTTCAAACTCTTTATCCAATTAATCGAAAGCATTTTAAAGTTTAAGTTTTTATGAATCAATATTTGTTATTGTTGTTTTTCTCTCACTACTTTATCTACACAGCATTACTATTACTTGTCTTGATGAACCAATGACTATGACATGCAACGAGACAACGCAATAAACGGACATTGATTTAGAGAAAGATGACATACCTGACGAGATTGTCAAAGAACTTGAGAATTTTGAAAACAGACCTAAGTCCAACCTGGACGAGACCGAAGTTGTCAACTTGGAAGATTCAGAAAATGTCAAGGAAACTCGCATCAGCATTCATTTGTCATCGTCAGAGAAGAAAGAATATATAGAATTTCTAAAAGAGTATGAGGACATATTCGCATGGTCATATGATGACATGACTGGTCTGAGTACATCCATTGTGGCTCACAAACTGCCAACCAATCCAATGTGTCCGCCGGTAAAGCAAAAGATCAGAAAGTTCAAACCTGATATGAGCTTAAAAATCAAGGAAGAAGTCACCAAGCAAATCAACACTAAAGTTCTCCGGGTAGTGGAATATCCGACATGGTTAGCTAACATTGTGCCAGTACCAAAGAAATATGGGAAGGTTAGAGTCTGTGTCAAGTACCAGGATCTCAACTAGGCCAGTCCAAAAGATGACTTCCGTTTGCCAAACATACACATCCTGATTGACAATTGCGCCAAGTATGAACTACAATCCTTCATGGATTGCTTTGCTGGTTACCATCAGATCTAGATGGATGAGGAAGATGCTGAGAAAACAACTTTCATTATGCCGTGGGGAGTGTACTACTATAAGATGATTCCGTTCGGCCTGAAGAATGCTGGGGCCACCTATATGAGGGCTATAACCACTATCTTCCACGATATGATACACAAAGAGATCGAGGTATATGTGGATGACATAATTATCAAGTCCAAGAAGGCCACTGATCACATAGAAGATTTGAGGAAGTTCTTCAATAGGTTGCAGAAATACAATCTGAAGCTGAATCCCGCAACATGTGCATTCAGGGTTCCCGCCGGTAAGCTGCTCGGGTTCATTGTCAGCCGCCGAGGGATAACACTGGATCCGTCAAAGGTCAAAGCCATACAGGAATTACCATCGCCAAGGAATAAGAAAGATCTGATGAGTTTCTTGGGACGGCTTAACTACATCAACCGGTTCATAGCACAGTCCACAGTTATATGTGAGCCGATCTTCAAGATGCTGAAGAAAGATGCAGCGACCAAGTGGACCGATGATTGCCAAAAGACTTTTGACAGAATTAAGGAGTACTTGTCAACACCACCAGTCCTGGTACCACCTGAGCCAGGTAGACCTCTATTACTCTACCTTACAGTATTAGATGGAGGTTTCGGCTGCGTTCTGGGGCAGCACGATGAAATAGGAAGAAAAGAGCAAGCTATTTATTATCTCAGCAAGAAGTTCACTCTGTACGAAGCTCGGTATTCTCTATTGGAATGCACCTGTTGTGCTTTAACTTGGGTAGCCCATAAGTTGAGGCACTACTTATGTGCCTACACAACATATCTCATATCGAGGATGGATCCCTTAAAATACATCTTTCAGAAGCCCATGCCCACTGGCAAGCTAGCCAAGTGGCAAATCCTGCTGAGTGAGTTTGACATTTTCTATGTGACTCAGAAAGCAGTCAAAGGACAAGCATTGGCAGAACATCTTGCTGAGAACCCCGTGGACAGATACTACGAACCCCTGAAAACGTATTTTCCCGATGAAGAGGTATCATTCGTAGGAGAAGACATTTGCAGAATTCTATGACGGTTGGAGAATGTTCTTCGATGGACAGCGAACTTCAAGGGAGTCGGCATTGGAGCAATCCTAATATCATAAACCGATCAGCATTATTCGGTATCTGCTAAGCTTAGATTCCCCTGCACCAACAATATGGCAGAATACGAAGACGACATCGTAGGGCTCAACATGGCCATTGATATGAACGTCCAGGAGTTGATAGAGATTGGTGACTCAAATTTTCTGGTACATCAGGTACAAGGAGAGTGGGCTACCAAGAATTCCAAGATACTGTCGTATCTACACCACGTACAGGAATTAAGAAAGAGGTTCACGAAGATAGAATTTCGGCATGTCCTCAGAATCCAGAATGAGTTCGTCGATGCATGGGCTACTCTGTCATCTATGATTAAGCATCCAGACAAGAATTTCATTGATCCCATTCCAGTAAAGATCCATAACCAATCTGCTTATTGTGACCATGTCGAAGAAGAAGTAGACAGAAAACCTTGGTTTCATGACATCAAGGAATATTTGGCAAAAGGAGAGTACCCAGAGTTTGCAAATCTTACTTAGAAACGCACACTTCGGAGATTGTCCAACAATTTCTTTCACAGAGGAGGACTCCTATATAGGAGGAATCCTGATTTGGGATTATTAAGATGTGTCGACGCAAGGGAAGCATCCAAGCTACTAGAGAAAATTCATGCTGGGACTTGCGGTCCACATATGAACGGTTTTGTTTTAGAAAAGAAGATACTCTGAGCTGGTTACTTTTGGATAACTATGGAAACGGACTGCATCCAGTATGTCCGAAAATGCCACCGATGCAAACATGATAAAGGTACCTCCAAACGAGCTTAATGCCACAAGCTCACTATGGTCGTTCGCCGGTTGGGGAATGGACGTTATTGGACCGATCAAGCCTGCCGCCTCCAATAGACACAGGTTCATCCTAGTAGCAATTGATTATTTCACCAAATGGGTCGAAACAGTATCCTACAAAGCAGTGACTAAGAAAGTCGTGGCGGATTTTGTCTGCGACCGCATTGTCTGCCGGTTCAGAATTCCGGAATCAATCATTACCGACAATGGTTCCAATCTCAACAGTGACTTGATGAAGGCTATGTGCGAGACTTTCAGAATCAAAAACAAGAATTCCACAACCTACCGATCTCAGATGAATGGAGTTGTAGAGGCCGCCAACAAAAACATCAAGAAGATATTGAGGAAAATGATAGAAAAGCACAAGTAGTGGCATGAGAAGTTATCATTTGATGGGATATTGTACCACGGTCCGCACGTCTACATGGGCAACTCCTTACATGTTATGGTACAGAGGTTGTCATTCCCGCCGAGGTAGAAATTCCTTCCCTAAGGATCATACAAGAAGTTGAGCTCAGCGACGCAGAATGGGTAAAGAGCCGGTATGAGAAACTAGCCCTCATAGACGGAAAGAGAATGAACGCAGTATGCCTTGGTCAACTCTACCAGAATAGAATGTCCAGAGCCTCGAACAAAAGAGTCATACCGAGATCGTTCGCACCAGGGCAGCTGGTGTTAAAGAAGATTTTTCCACATCAAGATGAAGCCAAAGGGAAGTTCTCTCAAAACTGGAAAGGTCCATACATGGTTCACCGAGTGCTGACAGGAGGAGCACTCATACTTGCAGAAATGGACGGAGAAGTCTGGCCAAAGCCAATCAATTCAGATGCAGTCAAACGATATTATGTGTAATCTTTATGCTTTCATCAATGATGTAAATTGAAGTACGCCTGACCTGATTCTTGTTTAAGAGGGGATACGTAGGTAGCCCTATGGGTTCGGTCACAATTCAATAAAAAATTATTTTTTTCCCACAACTGGAAAATGGGGCAGAATTTTGAGGAGGACCCTCAAAATTCCGAAGCAAGTTCAGCCAATCGCCGCACGAGAACAAGTCAAAAACATCAAACTATCAAACTGGGGCAGAATTTTGAGGAGGACCCTTAAAATTCCATAGCAGGAGAGGTTGAAATGTCTTGAACCACGTCACGGTCGTTGGTTCATCTAAAAACTATTTTTTTGTGTACACTACATTTTTTACAAGATCATGCATGTTTGTTCCCGAAACAGCTTTGTTTAGCAAACGCTACCCCAATGATACAGACAATATTATCAAATCAAGCCGAACGAGTCAAGAAAAGCCAGTGGGGATACGAACTAACCTTCCCCTTACAAAACTCACAATTTTTCTTTGGATGCGGGCACTAGGATTTCAAAGTCCCTAAACATATTATCCGCCCAGGGGACAAACAATGTTCAAAATACGATTCTCAAAACCGTTGCACTTGCCGACATTTGCTATCAGCACACACAAGTAATGCTCCATAGTCACAATGCTCCCAATAATCACAATGTCGCAATCTGCTATTAGCTAAGAAACTCTACTGTCATTTGTTATTTTATTTCCTGCATAAGGCTACCTTTATTCCTTCCGAGGTTAAACTCTACCTCCCTCTGCATTTGCATCATTGCATAAGGCTACCATTCTGCCTTCCAAGGTTAAGCTCTACCTCCATCTGCATTTCTGCATAAGGCTACTATTTTTCCCTCCCTTTGCATAAGGCTACCATTCTGCCTTCCGAGACTAAGTTCTGTCTCTATTTTCATTCGCACCTTTCCATAAGGCTACTATTATGCCTTCCACCTTGCATAAGGCTGCCTTTCTGCCTTCCGAGACTAAGCATTGTCTCCATTTGCATCTGCATAAGGCTACTATTTTGCCTTCCCTTTGCATAAGGCTACCATTCTGCCTTCTGAGGTTAAGATCTACCTCCATCTGCATTTTTGCATAAGGCTACCATTCTGCCTTTCACTTGCATAAGGCTACTTTTCTGCCTTTTGAGGCTAAGCTCTGCCTCCAATTTACTTTTTTCTTCAAAACTAAACGCTATCTCAAGCACTATTTATTTTGCTTTTTCTACGGGCTAAGCTCTGTCCTTCAATTCACAAGACTAAGCTTTGTCTTGTCAGCATCATACTATTACATTTCCATGGGCTGAAATATCACCAACTTATCCAAAGGCGTCATCGTTCGGAGGCACCACCTTCATAGCCCGAGAACATCATGTCATGGCCTGAGGATCTCTCTCAGTTCTGCATATCATTATTCAAAGGCGTCATGGTTCGGAGGCACCATCCTCATGCCCCGGGAACATCATTTCATGGCCTGCAAATCCTGCATCAAGATACCCATGGCCCAGGACGTCATGGTCTGAGGACGTCATCCTTAACCGTCCGAAGACATCATTCATGGTCCGACGGAAATTTGCATCATGTTTAAATTACGCACAATATATGTTTGTATTGTTTATTTGTAGGAAATCCGACAAGCAACGGTCGTCCTGGCAGGAGCGGTCCCGCTCCAGTTCTCCTAACCATTCATGTGAATCGCTTATTCATCCAACCCTGTATGTTAGATCCGTTCTCGCAATACCTCGCCGATAACTTCTGAACTACATACGGCCTGATTCCTATAAAACCAGGGATATGTAGGCAACTCAAAAACCAGGGTGCGGCCTAAATCTCTTCAAACTGTTTCGCTCGGTCAAAATTGGCCATCATATCTTTACCCGACAACTCATCCATCCTTCCCAGGTAAAGAGGGGCAGTTGTTGATACCCAATTTTTCCTCAATTTATTTTAAATTTGCATATATACCTTCAAAATCAGTTTTTATAATAATTGGTATTTTTCCATAATTTTCCATATATGTTTTATCAATTTATTTCTAATTTATCCAGTACTATTATATCCAATAATTAATCATAAATTGCATTGAAAATAATTTCAAAATATTTCTTGGGTCAATATATCATTTTTATCCAATTAGGATTTAATTATTTCACAAATTAGCCAATTTGACATTATTTGGCTATAATTACAACAACTTTGCAATTATAGCCTAATTATACATTTTATGCTATTTTAATTCAATAATTAGTCATTTTCATTTTAAATACTAATTAATTACTTTAATTTCATTTACTAAGCATCAATTTTATTTTTTATAATTATTAACCATTTTTATTAAATATTTATCTATTAATTGGGTATTTAACAATTAGCCATTTTTATTTTAAATTATAGCCTAATTAAACATGGTCCAATTAAATAACCCATCAGACCCCAAGCCCAATATCCTTTCAACCCGGCCCAACTCAAAATCAATCTTGACCGTTGATCAAATTTGATCAACGGTCCAGATCTCCCCCTTCCATTAATAACCCCCTAATGACTACCCCCCTCTCATTTCATTTCCCCGCTCAATCGTCTCTCTATCTCCCTCTCTCTCTATCTTTGGTTCTCTCGAGAACCTTCTCACCTTCCGCCCTTCCAATGAGCCCTGTTCATCTTCTCAGGCCACCTTTCTTGCCGGAAACCATGACCTCTCACCCCTCCTAGCCTATGTCTCACCACACGCCAGCTTTGACACTATTCTGAGGTCCTCAGGTGAACCTGGAGCGGTTCAACTCCTACCTATGGTCCTTCATGCCATTTTCCGGCCACCCATGGCCGTCCGAGTAAGGTTCTTACACTTTTCGGTGGAAACCGATAAAACCTTGAATTTTTCTCTCCTCTTTGGGTTCTCTCTTCGAAACCCTTACTTCTAAAACCTCCGATCTTTCTAGATCTATACATATCTCGAATTTTTTTGAGGTTTTCTTTAAGGGTTCTTTATTTTTCCTAAAATGATTTTTGTTTTCCAACTAGGGTTTCTAAAAACCTTTATGCAAAAACGATTTCCTCGAGTTTAAATATTCTTCTATTATTCTGCTCCTTTTGTTTTGTAAAAAACTCTTTTTCATAATTTATTATATTAAAACTTTAGTTTTAACACTATATTATAATCATAGGTTGGTCTTTATTGATCTACTCTTTTGATTTGTATATGTGTCTGTCTCTCATGAATATGTCCTGAGTTGTCTATGATTTTTACCCTATTTTGCTCATTAGGGTTCTTGATTTTGTCTTCTTCTGCTTATGCTGTAGTTGCTCTGTTTAATCCCTCTAGTTGTTACTGTTTTGTTTAGATGAATCTCTAATCCTATGTGATATCTTGGTACTATAGTCATTAGGGTTTCTGACTCTTTGATTCTCCCTGTTATATCATGTTTGTTTGTTAATTCCTTTAATCATTTACTGTGTGCTAGTATTGAATCCCTAATTCTATGTGATTTTACTTGAGTCTCTGATTTTCCTTTCCTATTGTGTGTTTACTTCGTGTACTCACAGGAATCAATACTACTCCTGTTTAAACGCCTAATTTCCTGTAATTGATACCTCTCATTGATCTTTTGTGATGATTTTCCTACTGATTTACAACCTTTAAATTATTTCCTTACCTTATTTTGGTCAACTATGATGTCACACGGAGTCTTATGTTATTTCCTTAATTGCAATATTCTGAACCTAGTCTCGATTGCATGCCCCATACTTGTATTATGCTAAGTTATTTCCTTATATGTTATATGCAGCCACATATGGTACCTTTCCTTATTTGTTGTCTGCATAATACCGTTTGGACTTGATTCCTTCAATTAAGGGATACCTATGCTGATTTTGTATTGATTGATACTCCGTCCCTTAATTACTGGTTAAATTTTGATTCCTGCCTTATTTTCTACTTATTTTCAAAACTATATATACATTACTTCTCATTAACAAAAAGGACACAAACTGATTTGGTTCAATAACTCTCTCTCTCTCTCTCACACACAACTAAAACTCTCTGCTCTCTCTTTTCTGTGCTACTTACTATTACCATGAGTTAGCCGACTGCAAGCCAAGTCTAACTATCGTGCATCTCCTATTTCCTACTTTGTGTTGACTGTCTTCCTCACTTCACCGGTATGTCCTAATTCAAATTTCAATTCTTTCTCAAACCAACATGTTTCTATTACTGTTGCAATTCATTGTGTTTCTAATATGCTTTTATTTACAATTTTGTTGTTCAACCTGTAACTAAAATCCTGGATTCCATCTAGCATGTCGAGTTATGCTTTATTAACTAGAATGTCTTTGTGTACTCGAAACCTGTCTTTATGTGAATCTCCATGCCTATGTTTGGTACATTAGTTTGGTTAGGGTGTACTCTAATGTCTTAAACTGTTTGACCTTGTTATGTTAGTCTAATCCTATACCCTATTGTATCCCTAGCTCCCTGAACCCCTTAGGAACTTCTGATTGTGTACCTATGCATATCTCTGCGTGTTTACTACTTTGTACCTTATGTGTCCCTCAAATCCCATTACCCCTGTTTGTGGTTGATTGACTGTTATTGGTTCTTTGTGTGATGTTGAACTTGTTTAGTGTTTCTTCTCTTTCAGTCTATTTCAGTGGTTAAACTTTTAGTTATAAAAAAGCTATTTCAATTAAGTCTCTTTTCAGGATCTGTTTTTCTTATTCAAAGTTTTCAAAACTATGTCAAGCACTCTCACTCCACTCTTATACCCCTTAGGTTCTGCCCCCATTGTGTGAGCATTGCTTTGGGACCCCTGAGCTCCCTCTAAACTTTGACACACTAAGGCGGACCATTCTACACTGCACTTACTCTACCTTGGCTATGAAATCTGGGTGTGAGCACTGCTCAGGATCCCTTGAAGTCCTTAGGGAACTCTGACACACCCGGATTATGAGAAAGGCTGTGAAACAATACTTGGCATTGAGGACATGGAGACCTGGGCCTATACTGTAGGCTCCATATAGTTAACTTCTTATTTCTTTTATTCCAGTTAAGTACTTCATATCCAATGGTCTGTAATAATTATTTGTAAAACAACTCTGGGGTTGGATAGTGAAAATTGGAGGGTAATATATATGTTGTAGTATAATCAAGGGTAGAAATCATGCTCATATGTCTACTTTTCTTCTGTGCGCAATAGCAGCCATGATTAGGTACCAAATGTGCCAAGCATGCCATGCATTAGATATCATGTTCCCTAGGATCCATATATGTACCATTTTTTCAGCATCTCATCATCACCTAGAAATCATGTCTCTAAGGTAAATAACGATAAAAAAAATAAACTATCACTGTGTGATTCTGTCCTATGTGCATCTTACATGTCCTGAAAACATGCAGAAAATCTTGTTCTAAAAAATGTGTTAACGACAGTTGTTATTCATGCAATCATCGTGCTATACACTTAGAAATCCTATTTTAAGGTAAGAAACATTAAAACAAAATGTCACCTCTGCCTATTCTGAAATTGTGCATGACTTGGTATGCATTTAGAAATCCTGTTTTATGTTATTCTGCATGTTCCTGCATTAGAAATCATGTTCTAGGATCACAATCGTCTAATTACACTTAGGCTAGTTACTAAGTATGAAATAGTCGTCCTGCTTTAATAACTGGTAATAAAATCTTGTATATTATGCACACCCAAAAATGCATGCTCTTAGGTATAACAACCTAAAATTGTTAATAATTCTGAATAACTGTTTCATATTATCCCATGCCTAGGCAAGCCTTAGGTAATCAACTTTGATAATAAAACTGGAACTACTCCCTTATGATTATTGTTTAACTGTCAGCATGTTTAAAACCGGTAGGCAAAATTGATTAGGACTTCCTCTCTGAGTTATGCTATAAATATGTCTTTCTGTTGTTATCACTTAGACACCATGCTTACGATCTGAACTTAAACACATACCTTAACTACGTATGAGTGATGTTGTTTATGTGTATTATTTGTGGAGGTATACCTTAGCCTTCTATTTGTTTTCCATGCTCCCCTTTAATTGAAGTCCTATCCGTTTTCTTATATGTCGCCTTAGTATTTTTACCTTTAAAACCTGAGGGTCTGCCTAGAAACTCCTTTATAGGATAGAAGCCCTAAATTCCTCTGGTACTGATAGGAAGGGATGAGTAACAGCATGCAATAGAGGTCGTGACCAACACTCGCTTTAATTACATTCACGGGGTGGGAAAGGGTATATATGGATATGATGACCGGTGCGTTAATACCACATGTAGCCCCTCTTCGAGGAGTGTCATACCGGGTATTGCATTGATGTGATCCATATTACAAACCTAGGATACTCTTGCTCGATATTCATGTTTAAACTATAATTCTTTTCAAAAATTCATCTTTCCATTAATTGTTTTCAAACCTATGTGTACTAGACTAAAACCCCTACTATTTGAACCATATTTGTTTATTTGCTAATTGTACGAAATTCACAAAAGCTATTTGGCCAGGAACCACACTTGTGGATCCTGAGGGGTGCCTAACACCTTCCCCTTAGGATAATTTCAAGCCCTTACCCTGTCTCTGGTTATCAAACGTAGTAGTAAATGAACCCGCTAATAGGTGCCCTAACGCACCTCAAAATCGTTAGATGGCGACTCTTCAAAAAAAAAACGCAAACCCCTTTTCCCAAAAGGAATGAGTTGTCCCAACCAATGTCATAAACCCTTTTATACCAGCCCCGAAAGGAGTTCTTGGGAAAAAGGGGGCGTGACAGGTTGCACGCCATAACAGTGTGATGTTGAGTATAGTCCCCTATATCTAATTTTGTGTGTTTTTCTTCCTATTTTTTGAGGAAAGTTCATATTAGTTGCGTGGGTTGAGTAGTATCTTCCGGAGTTCATTTTCTCTATGTATCACATTCGAGTTTGTAGCCTATTGGCACATTGTGGCATCATATTAGATTTTGGGCAGAATATGGGGTGGCTTATTGCTTAGGCAGCTTATACTGGGTGAGACAAGATTATTGGATCTAGGATCAGTGCATCCAGATTAAATGAAGTGTATTAAGAACAAATACCATTATTTGGTTCATAATGAGGTGATGATCCTAGTCAAGAGGAGAAGTTCAGTGATTTGTTGACTCTGCAGTTGGTTATGAAATTTTACACATCTCTTTCGTCGTGGTGGTCATGTAAAAGTTGGGGCAAGATGTATATAGGTCATGAGATGCATTGGGAGCATCAAATTTGTGGAATTTTGGCTATTAAGATCAGAGAATGTTATTATGGTTAGGTGAATTATGCGGTGTATGGTGCTAATTTAGAAAAGGCATGCAATCATATTCTGGTACATCATGTGGTGATTGATATTGTGTTCTTATGTTCGAAACAAGCCTGGTAGAGAATTCTGGGTGTTGGAATTTGTCTCTAACGCTTATTTGGCTAAGTAAAAAGGGAAATCTTAAGATGGTTCGAGTAAATGTACTCAACTGGGTTGTGGTAGCATGGGAAGGTGCACGAGGTGTTAAACAATGGTTTTGGACAACTCCGGAGCAGTTCTTGGCACGTTCGGGGACGAACGTATGTTTAAGTGGGAGAGAATGTGACCTGACCGGTCATTTTGAGATCTAGCACATTCTTTGGTGGTTCGAGACCATGAGAATCTTGAATTTAGGTATTATGACTTGTACGTATGGTCGGAATTGAAATTCGGAAGTTCGGAGTGGATTTGGAAAGAGAATTCTCATTTCGGAAGCTTTAAGTTGGAAGAATCTGTCTAAGGGTTGATTTTTGAACAAACGACCCCGGAATGGAATTTTGATGATTCCAATAGTTTTGTATGGTGATTTCGGACTTAGGTGCATGTTCAAATTTGGATTTGGAAGTCTGTAAGACAATTCGGCGCATTTTGGTGAAAGTTGAAAAAATAGAACATTTTTGGAAAGTTTGACCGAGAGTTTGACTTTTTTATATCGGAGTCAAAATCCAATTATGAAAATTGGAACAACTCCATTAATTCATTTATGACTCGCATGCAAAATTTGAAGTCATTCCGGATTGATTTGGTATGATTCGGCGCAAAATATAGAAGTTGGAAGATTTGAAACCTCATAATGCGATTCGATGTGCGATTCGTAGTTTTGTTGTTGTTGGATGTGATTTAAGTCCTCGAGCAGGTCCGTGTTATGTTACAAAACTTATTGGTATATTCGAACAAGGTCCTGAGTGGATCGGATGAGTTTCGGATCGTTTGGCACATTGTTGAAGTTGCTGAAATTTCTGCAGAAAACTGTTTTGGCAGCAACTGGTGCAATCACGGAGCTGAATCTGGAAGCGTATATCTCGAAATCTATAAGGAATCTGAAAATTCTCAAAACATAAAAGTTGTATTCCTTGCACTCTAGTTTCTAGAAAGTTAAACCATTCATCATTTGGACATTTGATCTGAAAGTTATGATTGATTGATTATGGCTGGTGAAGCAGTTTCGACAGAATTTTCTGATGCATGGAGCCGACTTTGGAAGCTCATATCTCGGAATATATAAAATATTATATGGTGTACAACCTATCAAATGAAAGATGTTCGAGTCTAGGTTCTAAATCTTCAAACCTTTCATCATTTGGATATTTCTACAAGAAGTTATGGGCGTTTAAATAGAAGGTTTGCAGTAGGACAAAATTTGTAATAGGATGTACAACCTGCACAGCGCAAGGTACAACTCGATGAAGCACATGTGTCTATATAAGGCAGTCACGGGCAGCAACTATTTTTTGAGGATTTTATTGAGCTAGGGATTTGTTCTTTCATGGTGGATTCGACCTAGGGGAGTACTTAACAATACAAGGTGAGTTTTATTGGATATTTTAAGTTAATAACATCTTATTAACACTAGTATTAACATCATTCAATCTTTAAAATCTCTAGAAATCCTTCAAGTTGTTCACGAACACCAAATGTCCCAAACAATATATTTTTATGGAAAAACTTCAGGAAGGTAATACTAATGCTTCAAGCCCATTTCTTATGAGTCGGTGAGAGTAATTCTAATATTTATTTCAAGTTGTTATGGTTGGATAATTGATTTCATAAACCCTAGTTCATGGCATGAATAGTATTCTTGAGAAATGAAGAAGAGATAAATAGTATTTTTACAAATGAAATTAAAAGATGCAATGAACCTATGGAATCATTTTCTAGCTTAATCGTAAGTGTTCAATTAAGTAATCACCAAATTGAATATTTTGGAAATGTTGGTTAAGAAAGACGACAAATAGTAACTTGGTTGTGTTGGAGAATTAATGTAGTATCATTGATATTCAAATGGGTATTAAATGATAAGAGTGGAGTTGAATGTGCTAGTAAGTGAACCTATTAGACGATTTGAGCTGCAGGCTTGTAGCCAACCTCTGATCCATAAATGGATATTGATAAATATTTTTGAGTCATATTTTGATTGTAATTGTAGATATCAATTTGTTGGTGGCATATGAGCATTTTACTCAATGTTACGATGTCAGAGGAGGATTAAAAGCTTGTGAATGTTAATAAAGAGAAAGTGAGTTTTGTAGCGTTGGCCATTGGTCGAGTTGTTTGAAAGGCTTAGGATCCAGCTATGGAACTCCAGAGCGAGGTAAGTCTCCTTTATAACCTTGTAAGAGGGAATTGTCCCCATACGTGAAATAATTAATTATGTGCTACTATTTGTGGGGGCTACGTACGCACGAGGTGACGAGAGTCCGTACGTAGCTACTAGTTATGCCTATGTCTGGGTAGTTTTAGGCTTACAACATGATTTGTTGTTATTATATTTGGTTTGTGTTTATAAAAATGGGAATCTTGAAAGTTTTCACTGAAAGTTCATGTTTTGAAAAGAAATGGAAGAATACTTAAATAACTCGAGAAATATATGTGTAACCACGTCGCATTAATGATTCGCGAGCGGAGTAAGTCCTCCTACCACACTCTTATTGGATCGGTTTGTTCGCCTCGGTAGGATTTATGTATCACACTCTCATGGGAGCGGTCCGTTCGCCTCGGTAGGTTAATAGATGCATCTATGGTTCGCGTAGTTCGACCCTTCGGCAGTGCAGTTTACTTTTATGTTGGATCGGGTCGTACGCCTCGGCATTTCCTATATATATATATATATATTATCCTTATTGTATCGTGCGTAATATTTGGCTAGAAGTCAGTGTATCTGAGGGTTTTCCCCTTAATTGAAGTATACCAACCTCTTTGATGAAACCCCCGGTATCTATGTATATGTTTTGGTTACGGAAGGAATTTTCTAATTGAGAGCTGAGTGAATTGTAAGGAGGGAATTGTAACATGTAATTTATACTTGTTTGTTGTATATATTTACTCTATTTCATATTTATTCATTTCGTTACTGTACCTGATATTATTGGACCGCTAGTAAGTGTCGTAGTTGACCTCTCGTCACTACTTCTTTGAGCTTAGGCGGGATACTTACTGGGTACGTGTTGTTTTCATACTCATACTACACTTGCTGTACATTTTTATGTACAGCTACAGGTATGGACTATGGCCTTGTGGGCATAGCGGTGTGGTTGATTCGGAGACTTAGGTGTGCTGCATCCCTCGAGAAGGCCCGCAGCCAGCAGAGTCTACTTCAGAGTATTGTATTTTCTTTTTTGTCCAATTTGTATTCCGGACAGTTATTGTATTACATTTCTTTTCTAGAAATTGCTCATGCACTTCTGACATCGGGTTCTGGGATGACTTTGGGATTTATTTGTTAATTGAATTTGTTTAGATGTCGTTATTAACTTAGTAAAGCTTATTGATTATTATATAATGTAATGAAAAGTAATGATTTCAAAATACTAAAATAGGAATTTAATTAACTTTTAGTGTTGGCTTGCCTGACAGAGGTGTCCGGCGCCATCACTACCTTTCATAAGATTTTGGGTCGTGACAAGTCCTCCTGATATGCCCATAACCACCACACTCAAAACATCCATCCTGATATTGTGGCTGTGGAAACTGAGACTGACCCGAACGGGCCGACTGACCATGGTAATAACCCTGAATAGGAGGCGCACTGATAGGAGCTGGTGGTGCACTATAGGCTGGCTGCCTAGAGGGAGGCACATAAGGACCACGACTCCCTGAAGCACTATGGGATGCCTGAAGCGCTGAATTGAACGACCTGGGAGGATGGCCTCTACCAAAAGTACCCCTTCCTCTAGATGAGGCGTCGCTAAATCCACTGGATGACGAGGTCTCTTACATGACACTTGACCTCCCTGTCCAAGAACCATCTTCACTCGTCTGGCGACATTGGCAGTATCTTGAAAAGAAATCTCGCTCCCAGTCTCCTTAGCCATCTGCAATCTAATAGGCTGAGCAAGTCCCTCAATAAACCTCCTCACCCTCTCTCTCTCTCTCTCTCTCTCTCTCTCTCTCTCTCTCTCTCTCTCTCTCTCAGTAGGAAGCAGAAGAACAGCATGGCGGGCCAAATCTACAAAACGGGTCTCATACTGAGTAACAGTCATATTGCCCTACTGGAGACACTCGAACTGACGGTGATTCTCCTCTCTCAAGGTGATAGGCAGAAACTTCTATAAGAAGAGATATGAGAAGTGGTCCCAAGTAAGAGCAGTCAACCAGCTGGTCTGGTCAACAAATAATCCCTCCACCATTTCTTGACGGAACTAGTTATCTAAAAATTAGCAAAAGTCGACCCCATTGGTCTCCAATATACCCATGTTCCGAAGAACCTCGTGACAACCGTCAAGATACTCCTGGGATCCTCTGAAGTAGCACCACTGAAATGAACTGGAAATAGCTTGGTAAACCTATCCAATCTCAACAAAGCCTCATAAGACATATCTGACCCATCACCGGGTTGTGCCGCAGCAACCGGTTGAACTACTCTAACAGGATGAGCTGCTGGAGTCTGAAATTAGGGAGCTATCTGCTCCGGAGTGTGAGTAGCAGGAGTCTGGGCTCCTTCTCCAGCCTGAGAGACAGTTGGTGCCATGGGGAATGCACCAGTCTGGGCCACACTCTCTATAAGTCCCACCAAGCGGACCAAAGCATCCTGAAGCACTTGGGTGGCAATAAACCCCTCAGGGGACTAAGATGGTCCGGAAAAGAATAGTCTGAGCTAGAACCTCCTCATAGAACTCTACCTGAGGCTCCACCGTTGCAGGTGCTGCTCGGGCCCTAGGTTGAGCCCTACCACTGCCTCGGCCTCGACCTCTGCCCCTCGTAGGAGCTGCTGCTGGAGGATCTGCCTGCTGCTCAGCTGAGGAAGCGGTATGCGTTCTCGCCATTTACAAGAGAATAAGAATAGGAGAGTTCAATCAGTATTGGGAAAACAAAATCGCACGACAAAGTTGAATAAAAGTGAAATTTTGTCCTAAACTTCATAGCCTTTGGGAGATAAGTATAGACGTCTCTGTACCGATCCGCCAGACTATACTAAGCTTGTCCGTGAATTATGAGACCTAGGCAACCTAGTGCTCTGATACCAACTTGTCACGACCCGAAATTCTCACTGTTAGGACCGTGATGGTGCCTAACATCACACTTTCCAGGCAAGCCAACGTTAGAGGTTAGTTAGCCAATTATTTTTCCATTTTTAGTGGTTATCAGTAAACAAAAAAAAAATAAAGTGGAATAAATGTGAAGCTATATATATATATATATATATATACCAACTTTATTCACATACTACTTCTACCCAGAATCCGGAGTCACAATCCACGACATACTAAGATTTTCTACAGACATTCGTCCGGAAGAAATTACAATTGTTTGTGAAGTAAAGTAAAACAGTAAGTATAGAAGTGTAGAAGGGGACGCCAGGGCCTCTCCTAGCTGTATAATCTGCAGCCATCCTCTCGATCAACCACTACCTGCTCCAAAATCTGCACAGGAAGTGCAGAGTGCAATATCAGTGCGACCAACCCCATGTATTGGTAAGTGCCGAGCCTAACCTCGACGAAGGAGTGACTGGGCTACGGAGGGACACTCACAATATAAGCTGCATCCAGTGAATAATAAGACAGAAAAGAAAGCAGAATAATGTAAAAGCAGTAACTTGGAAGGAATAAATACAAAACCCTATGTGTTTCATCAGTATTCAGCTATAACCAATCCTTAAGTAAAATGCAAAACTACCGGACAACTTACACAGTTGAAGAAAAAACATAAATACATAAACTATTGCGGCGTGCAACCCGATCCTACCGTACATATCACAATCCTCCCTTATTTCTTCTTAATATCATAAATAACAAAATATAGATAAATTGTTGCGGCGTGCACGATCCCACCATATCATAATAAACAGAATTACGTTTTACCCTTATATCACCACATTCTACCCTTATTACACTTGTTGCGACGTGCAACCCGATCCCACCGTATAATAGCAATTCACCCTTATTCCTCCTCAATATCTCACCCTTATTCCACCTGTTACGGCGTGAAACCCGATCCCATCATATTTATATCAATTACATAGGAAGTATAGAAATTTCACAAAGTAACACAAGACCCTTCTTAATAATTAAACTTCAGAACATGGCAAATGAAGAGCTTGCACTCAATGATACTTTACACATGTAATACTATTCACCGAGACCAAACCAGAATATCACAAAAACACCGATAAGAATAGCTTAAGCAAGTAATAGGGACAATGAATCTACGGGATAATAAATATCTTCAACAAGGGGATCACAATATCTAACAGGTAGAATTTAGGCATGGAATTACAAGTAGACATATGTAACAATTAAAGCAGGGAAGAAACAATATAAAGAGAACGGAAAGAAACAGGAAAAACAGATAAATTGGCGGCGCATAAGTACTCGTCACCTCACATATACGATGCTCACATGATTTTTCATATAACAATTAAGGCAAGGATTCCTAATCCCTCAAATCAAAGTTAGGCACAAGACTTACCTCGATCCACATGTCACTCACTGCTCAATTACCGTTTTCCTCTAGATTCCACCTCCAAACCACTCGTATCTAGCCATAATTAACTTAATAACATCAAATATTGCTAAAGAAATCAACTACAATGCATAAATTTAGGTTTCCCAAACTTTCCCCCAAAAAGTCAAAAATCGACCCCGGGCTCGCTTGGTCAAAACTCGAGGTTTGGACCAAAATCCATTCACTCCCGAGCCTGAATATGCAATTAGTTTTGAAATTTGATCCCAAATTGAGTTCTAAATCCCAATTTTCCAAAAATCCCTAATTTAGAGCCAAACTCCTAATTTCTACCATGGAAATCCTAGATTTTAGGTTAAACTTTCATGAAATGCAATGGGTAATTGAAAGAAAATGGTTTAGAATCACTTACCAACACTTTGGGGAAGAAATTGGCTTGGAAGAATAGCCTCTAGGTCGTTTGACTTTTGAAAATTTGAAGGAATGGCTTAGTCCCGTAATAGGACTGTTTAGTAACTGGGCGACAGTGTTCATCGCGTTCGCGAGGACACTGTCGCTCTCGCGAAGAGCTACGTCTAGGAGGCTTACGCGATCGCGAAACTCCCATCACATTCGCGAAGGCTATACCCTCTGGCCTTCCCGTTCGCGAGTCCTTGCTCGCGTTCGTTATGAAGAGCGGCTGACCCCTTCCCCCAAGTCCTAAATGTTATGTGTTCGCGTTGTGCTGGCCGCGATCGTGAAGGGTAAGTCCCCCATCGCTCCGCGTTCGTGACCCAGTCTCCACGTTTGCGTAGAGTAAAAGTTCTCCCATCCTAGATCTCCTGATCACGAGAGTGACTACGCGATCGCGAAGTATAATGCACTAGACACCAAATACAACTCTCAAAAAAGATTTTCCTAAGTCCAAATCTTCTCGTAGCCTATACAAAACTCACCTGACCACTCGAGACTCCAAGCCAAACATGCACATAACTCTAAAAATATCATACGGACTTGCTCGCGCGATCAAATCGCAAAAATAACACCTAAAACAGATATCCAACACTATTGTCATTCCTAGTACAATTAATTTTTTCTTTTCAAATAAGACATTGAATTACTTTAGTGTAATAAAACTTGAGTCTGATACACATCCATACATCCTAATGTACAACTGAATTGAATGTCTTTTGTTAAAATTAATATTTTTTTGATTTTGGTTTGTGATTGTTTGAGTTACCAACATTTATTGACTATAAAATTTATTGGAGCATTCAAAATTATAATCTCAATCTTGAAATAATACGTTGAAAGATAAATTTATGAAGATATTTAAGAAATATTTATAAAGTACTCTACAATAAATATTTTATATATTAAATATATTTAAAACGTCTATACATGTAATGTCGGATTGGTTTGGTTTCGGTTTAATTTTTTTTTAGTTAAAATCAAACCAAACCAATTATAGTCGGATTTGTTTTCCAACACCAAATCAAGTCAAACCAAACTATAATCAATTTTTTTCCACAAATTATCGATTTGATGCAGTTTTTCGGTACACCCATAATAAGTTCTTCACAAGGATCCCTAACATATGATTTCTAATAGACATGCTAACCAATTACTTGGCCGGGAACGTGCATCCCGCTAGTTGACTCCTAGCTTTGTTGTTCGCTATCGTCTTAATAACAAAAATCAAATCAGCATCTTGTTTTTCACTTTGTTTGCCAATCATTTGCAATCTGTGTCGTCGAATCAAAGAAATCTTCATTTTATATTTTGAAAATCTATGTCTGTAATGACCCGACTTGTCATTTTATGAATTAGCATCTCGTTCAGCAACTTAAGGTCCCGAGCAGTTTTGTGATGTGTATTATGACTTGCGTGTGTGGTCGAGTTTGGCTTTCGGATGATTCAGGATTAAATTAAAGGAACAATTTTATTTTGAAGCTTAAACGAAAAGAGTTTACCAGAGTTTGACTTTTGAGCAAACAACTCCGGAATGGAATTTCGATGATTTCAGTTGCTTTGTATGATGATTTCGGACTTAGGCGTTTGTCCGAATTTGGATTTAGAAGCCCGTAGAATAATTTGAAGCATTTCGGCTAAAATTGAAAAAGTTGAAGTTTTAAAATATTTATAAGTTTTGCAAAAGGTTGATTTGTTGATAACGGGGTCGGATTTTGATTCCGAAAATTTGAATAGCTTCGTTATGTGATTAATGACTAGTGTGCAAAATTTGGGGTCATTTCGGATTGATTTGATATATTTCGGCAAAAGTTATTGAATTTTGGAAATTTCATAAACTCATAAGTTTCATTCGAGGTGTGATTCTTAGTTCGGTGTTGTTTGATGTGATTAAGGCCTCGACTAAGTTCGTATCGTGTTCTAGGACTTGTTGGTATATTTGGTTGGGGTCCCGGGTGCCTCGGGTGTGTTTCGAGTGTTATCGGATCATTTTGGGCTACTTTGGATGTTGGTTTTCTGATGTCTAGTTTTGTTCTTCGCATTCGCAAGGATCCTCTCGTGTTCGCAAAGAAGGATTTGGCTTCTAGGATATTGTTCTTCGCGTTCGCAAAGCGTCCCTCGCGTTCGAGAAGAAGGAATTTTTGTGGTCCTTCATCCGACTTTGAAAGCTTATATCATGCAATCTATAACGAATTTGGATATGATCCAAAGATGAAAATTGTAGCGCTTTGTGTCTAGTTTTCAGAAAATAAAACGTTTTGGAATTTGGAATTGTATACAAAAAGATATGGTTGATACATTACAGGCTGTCTGGGATGAGTTTGGAAATCGCGAAGAAGAAATTTCCACTGCACATGGCTAATTTTGGAAGCTTATATGTAGCAATCTATAAGGAATTGGGAGATAATCAAAATATGAAAGTTTTATCCCTTGATATCAAGTTTCAGAAAGTCAAACCATTTGTTATTTCAAGTTTTGCCCAAAAGGTTATGACCATTATACTAGAGACTGTCTGGGAAGAGTTTGGAAATGGCCGTTGAGGAATTTTTTAACTGCGAACGCGAGAGGATGGTCGTGAACGGGAAAATCAAACTCATGGGCAACTTAATAAATTCAAAATAATGCGAATTCGTCTCGTTCTTCCATTTCTGAACGAAGAAAGCTCGGGTGAGGCAATTTTTCTAGAGTTTTTCAAGAAAAACATTTGGGTAAGAATTCCTAACTCGGTTTTGGTTAAAATAAATGAATCTATAATTTTTTTTATCATGAAATTAGTGAACTAGGTTGAAAATGGTAGAAATTTTCTATATCTTAAATTGAGGATTTGGAGGTCGATTCTTATCAGAATTTGATAAAATTGGTATCGTTGAACTCGTATCAGAATGTTGTTTAACCAAAGAACTAGATTCTCTGCCAAAGCTATTTTAAAAAGAACACGGGCTTCTGATAACCAAAAGAATATGGAAATAATTGTAAGTAAATTCGTATATAGAAAGCAATAAAGATGTGTAAAAAGTAAGTGTATTTCAATAGTGGTTCGAACATGTATTTACAAGTTATATTTTACTCCCTTTTATAGGGAATTTCTAATTATAACGCCTACTCTTTTCAGTGATTGAGCCTTAATGACTAATAATGGCATTAATGTAATGTTGCAATGATTAATCGTAATTGTTGCGTGAAGATTACGTAACGTTTGGCTCATTAATTGAAGATCCCCGAATCTGCCCTTTATTCTAACTTGATTCATTCTGACCGTGTCTCTTCATCTTCTCAATTATGTCGAGATTCCCGTATCTGATTACCCCGTGGGTATGCTGTTCTGTTCCTCTTTATCTCGTACCTCCTCATAAAGTCTTGTCCAGTTGTCTTCATTGCTCCACATAGATTGTTGAGTCATCATAATTATTACACATGTGAAACTCATTTTTATCAATACAGATAGTCCCCTCACTTACCATTTATTTATCGATTAATATTTGGTAAGTGGATACTCATTTTTGGCGGGAATATTTTTCCGCCGCTTCACTCGTACCATTGCATCCGACTCTGAATGTATGTGTCGTTTTTCACTTTCATTTAATGCACGTGCCACTTGGCATTTTCGGATTGGTTCTGTAACTATTCAGCGCCTTTTAGGGCTTTTTGCGGTTGCATCAGTCACGAAGTGACAGCTTCAATTATGACTTTCACATCACTGTTTTTTCCATTTTTTTGACGATCGCCTTCGAGTATAAATACCCCTTTTCCTTTCTTTACTTTCACGAAAAACTTCTAACCTTCTTTCTTTATTTGTAAATTCTTCGTCTTCGTAAATATGTCTTCTTCAAACCTGCAATCTAAAAGGGTCATCATTGTAGATGAACTAACTCCTTCTTCTGCTCCAACACGGAGTAGGAGGGGCGGTAGGCTTAGGAGCTTAGGTTCTACTCCTTCCAGGGGTTCTTCTTCTTATTCTTCTCCCGCGCCATCTTCTAGGTCTAGTATTCCTTCGTCTTCTTCAAGGGCTAGGGCTTCTAACGATATTGTTCCTAACGATAACCAAAGAATAACCTCTTACAAGACTGGGTATTCTTATGTCTATACTTATCCCTTCACATTAGGATTCAAGCCTCCCATCGACCCTGTTATCATCGAGTTTTGTCGATTCTTCAAAGTTTGTCTGGGACAAGGCGGTCCTCTTGTTTGGCAGGTTGTCGCGTGCCTTAGGTATTTGGCCAATTTAGCTTCCGTACCCTTTACTTTTCATCATCTTATTCACCTCTATTCTCCAATGTTGTTCCGCCAAGGAGTGTTTACTCTCGCGGCCAGGAGTAAAAGGGTGTTAGTTACTCCAGATGATGACAAAGACCGAGGGTGGTATGTCTTGTATGTTGCTGTCCCTACTGCAGGTTTAGTAGGTGAAGAAAATCTTTCCTTCCCTGAGAAGTGGAACTTTGCACGTGAGTACAGTTTTGATCACTTTCCTTTACTTTGCTTTTGATAAATTATCAGTACCGTGAGTGTTTATTTTTCCTTTGCAGCAACCATGGGAACCGTTGAGAATGTCTCCGGTTTTCGTGATTGGGTAGAAAAATTCTTGTCGATTGCTCCTTTAGAAGAACGTTCGTGGAAGTACCTCTCTGCGAGGTTTGGTTGGAAGGTTAAGACCCATGGTAAGCGAAGTTTTTTTTTTGTTTTTACTTCTTTCTTCTTTCAAGCTTTATCTGATCCCTTTCATTTGATAGGGTTTCCTACTAGTGGAATTTCTGTTGTGGATGTGTCCACTTCAAGTTGTCCCTGGCAAAGGCCCAGGAGATCATTGTTGGTTCCTCCTTATCAAAAATAAAAGCAATTGGGTCCAGGACCTTAGAGGAGGAAAAGGAAGAGGAGGGTTCGCTGGTCCACAGGTCACGTAGGAGGAGGGTGGTCTATGACGACGAGTCTGCACCCGTTGTTGATCCTCCCGTTCCTAAATCTGAACTTTCTGCCCCCGAGGATGCAACTCCCTCTCCTGTTCGTGAATCTGTTGATCTCCTATTCCAACAACGTTTTGGTGTCGTCTCTAATGAAGCCCCTCTTGTTGTTTTCTCTCCTCATGCTCCCATTGTTGTTTCTACTACCATGGTTGTTCTCTCTCCGCCGGCTCCCATTGATGTTTCTGCTCCCATGGCTTTTCTCTCTCCTCCGGCTCCTATTGTTGTCTCTGCTCCCGTTGCTACTTCTGATCCTCAATCTACTCCGTCCGTAGCTCCTTCACCCGTCCCCACTTTCGTGCCTTCTGGTGTAGAAGCAGGGTCTTCCAACAGGGGAATGATGAAGCAAGTTACAATAGAGGTTCCAGCGACGGGCATCCTCTTGAAAACGTTGGGCCAACCTGATGTATGGTTAAAGCCATTGATAGGCCCACTTACTTATCAAGTGTTACTGAAATGCGTCAATCTCTTTGTTCTTCCATATTCATATGTCATGATCTCTAAAAATTTTATATCTTTTTTGAATTTAAAATTATTATTATTTTATTTAGGTATCGTATTGATTTTTATGTTTAATTACTAAATTCGATTAACCTTAACAATGTACATCAACATAAAAATTATTGCCAGACGACCAAAAAGATAACTGTCATGTGTTACTAAGTAAATTCACCCGTAAGAATATTTTAATAGATAATATGTTTGTCAATTATTTTAATTTTTACTAAACATATATTTACTTATCAAAATTTTACCCCGTGGGGCTGCTTTACTATTTTCCTCACTGATATGTTATGATTTTTCACTCAATCTTTTCTGTGAAATTGTTTTGACACTCAGAGTATCTTGATACTACTTCTTGAAAATGAAACACTATTTTTGGGTCGAGAACCCGGTGTATTATGGCCTGAGGGGCAAGTTGAGAGTGTCTGACTGAGTGAGGCTGTTGGCCTATATTGTGAGGATGATATGATATGAGTGAGGATGCGGGCCTATATTGTGTGTGAATTATTCCATGATGTGGCTTATTATTGCGCTTGGGCTGTAGGAGCCCCTCCGGAGTCTGTAACGCACCCCCAGTGAGCGCCGGTACCGATTGAGTGATGCCAGATGGGCAGAGTGATTGAGTGATGCCTGATGGGCAGAGTGATTAAGTGATGCCTGATGGGCAGAGTGATTGTGAGGATGGCTGATGGGCAGAATGATTGTGAGGATGCCTGATGGGCAGAGTGACTGTGAGGATGCCTGATGGGCAGAGTGATTATGAGGATGCCTGATGGGCAGAGTGATTGTGAGGTTGCCTGATGGGATGATACTGAAAAATATTGTTACGAGAAATGATTATGGCCCGAGGGGCACTTTTATAAAGATTTTTACTGAGTTTTCAAATTATGATTTACATCGTTTTAAAACTGGCTTTCACTGAGAATTTTACTGAGATACACTGATATTGTACTTGTTTTCAAAGGATTTCTGGGAAACTGATTTCGAATTTATGAATTAATGAATACTACGTGGTGACTTGGTGTTTTACTGATTTGCTGAATTGTGTACATGTTCTGTGTGTTTATATTACTCAGACTGTGATTTATTTTCATTACTACTGAGTTGACGTACTCATAAAGACTCCATGTGCCTCTGTGCACAGATCCATGTACTAGCTCGCAGCAGTAGCTGACGCAGGTTCGGTAGCAGTATTTCACGGGATTTCGAGGTAGCTGCCCAGCGCCACAGCTTCTCCATTTCCCTTCCTTATTAGTTTTAGCAATTGATTCAGAGACATATATTATA
>MDKH01148648.1:0-20013 GCA_005239495.1 Nicotiana undulata | reverse complement strand
TTATTATATTTGACTTCGACCGCTTTACACTATTTTAGAAGTGTAATTTGAGCGTATCACACTTCAACCTCGAATGGGACTGATTCGGTTACCTCAACCTCTCCTGACGGTTGTATTTGTACTATAATGGGATTGAGTGTAACTTCGGGCTTCTTGGGATCATCACCCTCTTTGATTAGCCCAATTGATCCCTCTGGATACCATTCTTCGTCCATCTCTATTTCATTGACGCCTCCACCCCTATGATCTGGGAGGGGCTTATTGCGGACGATAAGCGCAGCCTCCTTTGCCTGGATGATTTTATTGTCGATCAAAGTCTGGATTTTGTGATTCAAAGTGTGGCACTCGTCGATGGTATTTACTTTCATTCCCGAATGGTATGAACAAGTCTTGTTTGGTTGACCCATTGGGATGGATTCTCCGTGGCTATAGCAGGAATGGGAGTGACGTAACCAGCAGCTTTCAACCTTTCATACAATTGGTCAATGGGTTCAGCAATGGCAGTTTACTGCTTGGGTGGTATGCGGTCGAAGTTAGGTCGAGGTCTTGGGAAGTTTTGGCGAGTTGGAGGTGACTGATAATGAGATGGTTGGGAATTATAAGCGTGATAAATAGTGGCTGGTTGAGAATATCTGGGAGATTATGGTTGATATGGAGGTGACGGTTGACATGTGGGTGGAGGTGGTGGTTGATAGGTGGGTGGAGGTGCTTGGTATGCTAGTGGAGATGTTCGATATATGAATGGCATTTTGGGTCCTTGTGCAACCATTACCGCTCCTACGTCCTTCTTCTTAGATATACCACCGGACTGTAGCTTTTTGTTGGTGGCTTGCAGTACCTCAAAGTTAGTAACCATCCCGCTCTTGATGCCCTCTTTAATCCTTTCACCAAGTTTGATGATGTCAGAGAACTTGTGATGTTCAATAACCATCAGTCTTTCATAGTACTGTGGGTCTTGTGCCTTGACGAAGAACTTGTTCATCTGTTCTTCGTCTAATGCCGGCCTTACCTTGGCTGCTTCTGACCTCCAATGAGTGGCATACTCGCGTAAAGTTTTAGTAGGTTTCTTCTTGAGATTCTGAATGTAGAAGATGTCTAGTGCATTCTCCGTGTTGAACCTGAATCGGTCCATGAAGTCTGAAGCCATATTCACCCAGTTGGACAACTTCTTAGGATCCTGGTTGATGTATCAGGACAAGACATCCCATGTCTCATAAAGAGTTTCATCTGGATCTTCTCATCTCTTGCGACCCCGACCAGCTTGTCACAATAGGTCCGCAAGTGAACCCTGGGATCACCCTTACCATCAAACATCTCGAACTTGGGAGGTTTGTAACCCTCTGGAAGTTCTACATCTGGATGTATGCATAGGTCTTCATAGTTCAGACCTTCTATCCCCTTGCCTCTTTCTACGCCTTGAACTCGGCTAGTCAAATTCCTGAGTTCCTTGGCCAGGTTCTTGATGAACATGTCCTTCTCACTAGATTCTGGTGTATAAGAGATGGGTTGAGTGGAGTGAGGTAGGGTCTCCACGTATATGGGGTTGTTTTGGTGGCCTGGTGCTTGAGCATAGTGGTGATCATTGGTGGAATTTTGTGGTTCAGGAATGACTGGTGGGGTGTTTCGTGGAGTATGGCATATGTTTTGCTGGTATTGTGGTGGGATAGTTTGATTTTGTGGTGGAGTTGGGTAGTTGTGAGGTGCAGGAGGATTTTGTGGGTGCCTGTTGGGTGTGTTTTGAGGTGGTGCAGGGTTCTGAGTGTTTGGATGGCTGACATCTGGGACGCTGAGTGAGAAGGACAAGTTTGCTATGTTTCGGACATGCTCAAGTTCTCTTTGGAGTTTCAGTATCCTCTGCTCGAGTTGCGAAACAACATCATTCGGGACCTGAGTACCCCGACTGTCAGAAGCCTCTAGATGTTCCGCTGGTGTAGTGTTTTCTTTCCTGATGTTGTTCAAGTCTTCCATCTTCGCTTTTCACTTGCCTTTCGGTGGAGTAGGAGGTGGAGAAGGTGGAGGGTCCCTGGATCTTGTATGATATGCTGATGATGCCAGTATGCACGAACCAACCTTTGGCGAATGGGAATAATCAAAGAAATAAAATAAAATACAAACAAAAAGTAGCCAAGTTAGTGAGGATTCTGAAAAGAGTATTTGCAGTATTTAAACACCTATTGCGGGAATGTAAATGCACGTCCTAATTTGGGAGCCTCGTTATGCCCGAGGTAGGGTTAGCGACAAGTTGATTTGGAGAACTTAGATGCCAGTAAATGCCTCATTTCATTAATATAAAATAGACGAATCCCAAAACGATGCTAAAACAATAATAGAAAATAAGTCACTAATGGCACTTGGCCTCATTACATTTGGGAAAGCGAAAAATAAATCTAGTCTATTTGGTCCCAGAAGGACCTTCCCCAGATTCGATCTTCTTGATTCCGTCAAACAGGTTCCCCAGCTCGCGTAGACCCAACAACAGATAGGCTCTAGCCAGGTTTCCTCCCTCGCTTCCTTCAGCATTCTGGCAATCCTCAATCCTCTTTATGACTTTTCCCTCCAGTTCCACTAGACCTCGCTCCAAATATTCCAGCCTTTTGTTGGAAGTAATATCCATTTCCTTCAATTCCTCGATCGGCCTTCTATTAGTCTCATGGATTTCCCGGTGCTTATTCTCGGAATCATGGACCCTCTTGGATAGTCTGTTGTATTTAACCTGAGCCTTAGCATCTTCATCTATTATCCTATTTCCTCGACTGGATATTGGCCTCACTATCCCTCCTAATTTGTCCTCCAACAATGCCGGGTAGAGAGGTGCACACCCAGCATGATACCTGTCTGGCTCAATGGTGTTTTTCTCCACGATGATCTTGTAGTTCCACATGTGCTGAGCTTGACACTTGTAAGGAATATCGTCGTCCTGAAAGTCTGCTCTGAAGTGACCCATCTTCGCAACCCTTGGTACAACTTGCTTCCTGCCCGCTTGCCTCATGACTCGGATAGGAACATAAGGGTATATTCCCCTCAACCCAATCATCACTAAGTCTGGAGCATCCCTGGACCTGATGATAAACTCGTCTGTCAGGAACCATTCAAACATCATTGCACTTATTCCTCGGTCAGATTGTCGAAGAACTCTACCCACTCTTTGGCACTTTCTGGCTGAGCAAACCTGTCCGGAACGTAAGTCATCCGCTTGGGGTAATGGAAGGCAATGTGGTCGTTCCAAGCCCTTCGCGGAAGTTCTTGGCAATACTGGCCCCTTTGAAGATGTTCTAATAACCATAACTGCAGCAACAAGTTACAACCCTCAAAATGCTTGATCCCTCTTTGACAACGTTCCAGAAACCGGTAGATATCAGCTAAGATCATAGGGACAATAGTGTACGTTTGTCCATCGATCCCTTCTATCAAAGTCCTGGCGACCATAGCTAGTCTAGTATGGATCCTCTCCCTTTTCATCGGGAACACTATCAGGCCCAAAAAGCACATAATAAACACGAACACTCTGCGGTGGATATGACCCAGAGAAGTGATAGAAAACTCATCGTGGTAGGTACGGTATGATTTGATGTGACCGCATCTTTCATACAAGTATTCGAAGGGTATGTAGGACTTTTTCAGGCCTTCTAGTTCAGCATTTTTCTTCAACCCCATCATCTTTAGAAACACCTTACCAGCGCGATTATCAGGTACCAATAACCCAGGGCTATCCCAAGTCAGTCCAGCAAGTCCCCCAATTTCTTCCAAGAGTGGTGTCATTTCTATATTCCCGAAGCAGAACACAACCCTCTCACTATCCCAGAACAGAGTTGCAGCCTCGATCATCATATTGTTCGGCTGAATGTCAAGCAGAGAAGGTAAATTGCCCAGTGTTTCCTCACGTGTTTCTTGTCACTTGAGGAAAGGTCTTCCCACCAGTCTAGTAGCATTGGTGGAATGTTGCTGACCATACCGAATCTGGGGACCTCGTGCCTCATTTTCTGCAAAACAAAAGGTTAGGCCCTTTTCCCCCCACCAGATTCGACTATTTATACGCTCATGATCATCATATTGGCATTTAGTTCTCCAAATTAATGCACATAACGTGGTTGCATCCGTTGGGATTGTGCAAACCCCGGTGGACTTTGGATAAGGCTTGTCTTAAAGGGTTATTATGTAGAAAACACATTAACCCGACTAGGTTTGACCATAATGCATGCACAATAATAAGATTAAGGTTACTATTGGGGTCTAGACTGGTACCCTCAAGAAGACAACTTGAAGGGGAAAGGCACGAAACCGTCGACTGTACCGCTGATCGACTAGTTTTACCGCAAATAAGCCTTTCTGAATTTAAAGGGTGATATAAATTGGAAAAGTGCAACCACTCATCAAGCGTTACTATAGGATTTGATTGGGCTCGAGTGGAGTATGATGTTAAGCATGATTTATGCAGCAATAAATAACATGTTGTCACGTATTTGCACGTTATGAAAAGCGATAAATACAGCATTTATAATTGAAAACAATTAAAGAAGGAAAACAAAGAAAGAAGTCAGTTTCATATTGAAAAAGTAAATACTTGAAAATAAACAGTTAAGTCCACATAAAGGGGAAAGGGAAAGGGTGCATGTATTAACAAAGTAAGGCACGTTCAGAAAAATTCACAAGGCGGTTTGTTATGCTGTAAGCCTAAAATCCCCAGCGGAGTCGCCATGTTGTCGCACCCCCTTTTTTCCTCGCGGAGTCAGGGTTTTTGACATTATTTGGACAATTTCCTTTTGGGAAAGGGGTACAAGAAGTTGAAGAGTCGCCACCTAACGGATTACGGTGCATTAGGGCACCTATTACTAATAACTCATAGAACCAGTTAGCATTACCAGAGATTGGGTAAGGGCTTGAAATTACTTCAAGGGGAAGGTGTTAGGCACCCCTCAAGGTCCACAACGGTGGATCCCGGCCAAACTTACTTTGTGAATTAGTCAATTAGCAAATAGGTAGTCTAAGCACATATATGTAAAAGAACAAAAGATCTTTGATAGAGATGCAGTCTAAGCACACATATGTAAATGGGATGAGGGAAGTCCTAGGTTATTTAGCATATAGGATCATATTCGTGCAATGCCCGGTAATCACTCCTCAATTAGAGGGGCTACACGTTGCATTAGCGCACAGGTCATCATACCCTTTTACTACCCATTACCCTCCCCTTAGCGGCTATATAAGCGAGTTTGATTAACGAACTCTATGCATGTTGTTACCCGTCCCTTCCTTGTGGTCCTAGAGGAGTTTAGAGCCTCTAGACTTAGGAAATTCTAGACCCTCCTAAGGTGTTTTAAAAGGTAAAAATCTAGGCGACAACAAATAACACATAGGACTACCAAATAGGGAAGCAGTTAAGGGTTCATGTTTACCTCCACATATATAGGAAAATAAGCAGCACATCTCAAACACAGATTTTAGGTAATTTTAGAGATATCCTAGAACAGGGTGTCTAGGTGAGCATCAAAACACAGAATATGCAGCATTGTTCTTAAAGTGAAGTGACAAAATCCTAATCAGTTTGCCTACTGATTTTAATACCTGTTAAACTTGAACAGTTATAATAAGCATAGCACAATTTCACAATTTTTACAGGAACATTAATTACATAAGGCTTGCCTAGGTGTGGGACTGTATGCAATCATAATTCAGTTTGGCATTATTTCAACCTATTGGCATGCTGATCTAAATGATGACTATTATAACAAGTGATTTTATACTGATTTGTACTAGAACGTGATAACTATGCGTGAGGCTGTTTATAACCTTTCATAGACAGTTGTTTATTTAGGCGATATAGATATGATTTGAAGCAAATGCAAACAGATTCCTAATACAGGATTTCTAATGCACATGAGGATGGTCATTTTATTAGACAGTATTACCAACTTAATGGCAGGATTTCTAAGTGACAGTAACTTATGCAGGATCAGAACCTAAGTGATTAACCATAACATGCGACATGTTGAAGCAGTAAACATAATCATCCTAAGACAGGGTATCTAATGCACCAAGTTAGCATGGTTTAATGCAAATAAGCATAACAGTCCTAAAGCATGGTATCTAGTGCATCACACAAACCTAGAACATGATTTCTATGGCAAATCAACGTAATGTAAAACCTAGAAACATTGTACCCCACAGAATCATGTAGCTACCCTCCCCTTTTCACTAGTTACCCCAATTATCTGTTTACAAAGGATTATTATAGACCAAGATTGAATAAATTACATAAATAAAATGTAAACTATACTATAGGGAGCCTGAAGTAGGCCCAAAGTAAACCTGGGAGTACCAGGCCTTCAATGTAGTCTCAAAATGCCAAGAATTTCATAGCCAATTTTTTGTCCAAGTGTGTCAAAGTTCCCTAAGGACCTCAAGGATCCGGGGCAATGCTCACACCAAGACTTTTTCAAATAGGGATTGATTATGTGCAGTGTGGAGGGGCCAGCCCCAGTGTGCCAGAGTTCAAAGGAATCTCAGGGGACTCCTAGGCAGTACACACACTGGAGGGGCAGAACCTAATTATCTAAGAGTAAAGTGAGAGTGCTTGATCATAGAAACAGGCAAGACTCATGCGTACAGATTCTTAACAGAGTAAATTACTCAACTAGTTTAACACAATTCTGTAGAGAATATATCAATTCCCATAAATAAAATAGGCTAAGTAAAACTTTTATACACAAAGAAGTTAGCCGAAAATTGATTCAGAAACCCTAGTAGAGATTAGTTAGGGTAAAAATCACAAAGAAATGAGTCTGACTAAAGAAGATCGTGTAGGTCAAAGATGTAGAATGAATCAATACAACGGGTAACTTTTAAAAAAAATGCGAAATCGAAGCAATAAGTCAGAAAAATTAGAGTTTCACATAAATCGACTAGGGTTTAGGCAACCTTAGCATACATCAGTCAAGAACACTAAGGATAATCGATTAAGCACTTAAAATCAGAAAGACCTTTGAGAGGATGACTTATAATGAACCCTAGTTTGGGGAAAAAATCAAAAAATCAGTTGAAACCGGAAAATTTCAAGGAAAACATGTGATAGTTGCTCGATTTTTCTCAGATCTGTACAGACTTGAGAAGATCGGAGAAAATAAATTAGGTTTTTTTAGAAAGCATAGCGGAGAAAAGAACATAGGCTTAGGAAACCATGGATTCATAGAAAAATAAGAGAGGTTCTTACTCATGGTCGAGCAAACAGCCTGAAGTAGGCAAAGAAATCAAAAGGTGCAAATCAGACCGCCTAGGTCCCTTGAAATCTCCTCAAGGATCTAGGAAACGGATGGACCATAGCAAGCAGGAGGCCAGTAGAGGCCTGAGACGACGAAGAAACGCCATAGAATGGTAGTGTAAGTCGGTGACGACGCCTGAAAATTAGGGTTCAGATAGAGAGAGTTTGGGAGAGAAAGGAAAGGGTGACGGCGGGGGAAGGGTGGAAAATGAAAGGTTTAGGGGGGGAGCGGTTATTAGGTTAATTATGGTAAGGTGTAATATGGACCGTTGATCAAAATGATCAACGGCCAGGATTGGCTATAGTATTGGGTCGGGCAACCTAAGGCTTTTGGCCTAAGGGTTTGGGCCGAAATTACTAGGGGTATTGGGCTGGTATTTTAGGTTAAAGTTGAGAAAACAAAGGGCTATTTATTAAATACCCAAACAATTGAATAAAAATTAATTTATAAAATAATTTACTAATTATAAAAATGATTTTTATGCATAGAAGTGTTTTAAAATAATTATTTAGTATTTTAAAAATACAATGGACCAATTTCTGGTAAAATAATGTAATAATGTATGCATGGGCTACATTTGCAAAGTTATTGCAAACGTAACCAAAAAGTGTCAATCTGGCCATTTATGAAATAATTTGAACTTAATAGGACTATAAATAGCAAAGTTAAATCATGAAATGTTTAAAAATTATTTGTAATGCGATTTTGTAATTATTTATATAAATAAAATACTAGGATAAATTAATTTTAAAAAGTAAAAATTATGAAAAAATATCAATTGATGCTAATGCATAGTTTTAGGTATATATACATTTAAAAAATATTTTAGAAAAAAAATGGGTATCAACACCCACAATGAAAAAATAGGTCGCCGACTTCGTCAAAAGGTGCGAGCAATGCCAAAAATACGCCCCCATGATTCACCAAGCAGGAGAGAACCTCCACTCAGCCACCTTGCCTTGGCCTTTCATCAAATGAGGAATGGACATCGCCGGACCCCTCCCAGCGGGACGGGGTAATGTACGATTTCTTTTAGTGTTAAGTGACTACTTTTCAAAATGGGTGGAAGCAGGTGCATTCGCCCAAATACGCGAGCAAAAAGTAATCACATTCATATGGAGAAATATCTTATGTCGCTTCGGCATCCCCAAGGAGATCAGTTGCGACAACGGACCTCAGTTCATTGGGAAAAAAGACCGTCGAGTTCTTCGAAAAATGGCACATCAAAAGAATATTGTCCACGCCATATCACCCAGCAGGCAACGGCCAGGCGGAGTCCTCCAACAAAACAATATTAAACATCATGAAAAAGAAGCTCGAGAACGCCAAGGGAATGTGACTGGAACTACTACCGGAAGTGTTATGGGCATACCACACCATGCAAAAAACAAACATAGAAGAAACGCCATATTCACTAGTCTATAGGACTGATGTAGTAATATCGGTCGAAGTCGGTGAACCAAGTTTAAGGTAATCTAATATGAGAACAGAAGACAAGACCTCGACGAGGCCGACGAGCGGAGAGACATGGCCTACATAAGAATGATAGCTCAAAAACAGCAAGCAGAGCGGTACTACAACAAAAAAGCCAAAGTTAGGCCACTCAAAGTTGGGGACTATGTACTCAAGGCTAAAACACAAGCGAGCAAAGACCCACAGGAAGGCAAGCTGGGAACCAATTGGGATTGCCCATACAAAATCACGGTGGCGGCAAGCAAAGAGTCATTCCAACTAGAAACAATGGAGGGAAAACTACTACCAAACAATTGGAACGTCACCCACCTCAAATACTTCAACTTCTAGAAATAGACGTCCTCCAAGTAGTACTTGTTTTCCCTCACTCGAGTTTTGTCCCAATTGGGTTTCCCGCGGGAGGTTTTTAACAAGGCGACGAAGAGGGCGTCTCGAAGTTCAAGTGTTAAGTTCATCGCCCGGCCTATCGACCACCTCTCTAGGCCGACCGAGAAGGGACTAGATAGACTGGAACTTCTCGAATGTATGTACAAACTGAGCAAAAACATGTAAAACTCTCCAATGAATGAATAAACAAAGAAACATACGATATTCTTACATGACTCCACCAAGTTTACACATCACGCCAACACAGGAAATGCATATCCGACCTTGTTCGAATCGACTTACATTCGACCTCGTTTGAACTAACTTATATTCGACCTCGCTTGAATCATTTTACAAAGTCCGCATTCGACATCGTTTGAATCGACTTATATTCGACCTCATTTGAATTAACTTATATTTGATCTCGCTCGAATCAATTTTCAAGTCCACATTCGACGTCGTTTGAATCGACTTATATTCAACCTCGTTTGAATTAACTTACATTCAACCAACTGAAAGTCAGGGACTTTTACAGAGGGAAACATTCACAGAAAAGAAAAAAGAGCCAAAAATACACAACAAAAAATAAATTGTTCCATTCCAATCATTCAATTCCAAAACATCTTACAAAGGGCTTAAAAGACGCCCCCACAAAAAATAACAAAACACAAAAACAAACAAAGACCAACTTACAAAGACTTCACAGCGCATCGTCCCCTCCATCACTAATGTCGTCGGCATACTCATCATCGTACCAAGGATCGGAGGCAAGCCCGTCTAAGTCATCTTCATCATCGTCCATGCCGGGTGTACTGAGGTCATAACCACAGATGTCGCGAGCCACACGTGACTTGACGCGACCGTCCTCGAACTCCGCCTCAAAAACCTTCTCGGTCGTCATTAGAGCCCTGTATATATCAAGTTGGGCCTTAGTATGAACCCACTTTTCATACAACTCCCGCGACACACTGGGATCGGCAAAATTATGAGAAGTAGATGGTTGGGCCTGTTGTTGCGCCTACTAGGCTTGTAAGGCAGCAATCTGCTCGTTCAGTTCTGACAGCTCCGCCTCCAAACCACTTATCCTCTCTTCAAGCCTCGCTTCCTTGAGCGCCGACGTCTCTACCTCACTAACTCGCTTAACCTGCAAACGCAGAGGGTACCCCCCAGTGCATCCGCCTCTGCCACGGCAGCCATCCTGGACCTCTCAAACCGCTCCAACTCCTCAACTTTGGCAGTCAACTCGTTCCTCAAGCCGATGGCCCTAGCTTCGCTCTACTCGAGCTCAACTCATAAGGACGCCACATGAGCCTGAAGGTCAGCATTCTAGGCCATCACTCCTTTGCTCACCTCGATATGGTCTTCTTTAGCTCTCAGCGTCCCATCAAGAACGTTGCACCTGCCAATGGTCCTCATGATCTCCCCATCCTTCTCCCTCGGCTCCTCATCTTTCTGCTTCAGCTCATCACGAAGCATATAAAATTAGTCGTCTTTACCAAGTATGTTGACCAGCGTTCGGTGCTTAGAACGGTACTCTCTGTACTTAGATTCCATATTCTTGTAGAGTGACGTCCTTTTCTCTTCCCGCCGATCAGGCTCAATCTCCAAAATGAGGGTCGAACATACAAAATAAGACGGTTCAACAAAGGTAAACAACACAAAAAAAAGTTAATTAACTTAAAATAGGGAAAGTAAACTTACTCGTAGGGCCATGCCGTAGATGCGCAGTGATAGGTCTGCATCCTTAAGATTCTGCTGCGTCTTATTCTCAAAATCCACGCACATAAGAGCGAAGGCCGGAACCACTTGTTCTGAGTTAACCAAAAGGTTATAGTCTACGGGATGACTATGTTCCGGTTAGACCCCTCCGTCCTTATTTCAACTCGGGTGAACCTCTCCTCAAAGGCCCGCACCTCCTCGGGGTCAATGTCGGAGCCCGACCCATCATCTTCCACGAGGACGATTTTACCTCTCCCGCTCGCTGATGACGAACCAACTTCGATTGTTCGTGCACATTCCTCCCCTGTGTCGGCCCCTTTCGCCTCCGACGACCTCTCCTCCGTGGTGATATCCGGCGTGGGAGCAGCCTCAATTCCCAGTGGATGCACCGACTCTGCATCGAAAATAATCGGCCTCTCAGATGCGGCATTGGCAGCGATGACCCTGCCATCTCTACTCTCCGTCTTTTTAGTGGTGTCGCCTCCTCCTGCCGGGAGACGACTCATCGATCAGGTGCAAAACAGGGTAGGTAGAGGTCGTCGATATGATGGTTGTCGGCAGGCCGGAGTCACCCAATGGCGGAGTTAAAGTTTGATCACTTCGTACAGACTCGCCTAGTACGAATTGCATTCCAGTCGAGGTGACCGCTCGGCGAAATGCGGGCATGGGAGCCTTCGCCTTCTTAGAAGCTCGTCGACCTGACACAAAAAGAGAGCCATGTCAAAGAGCGACAGTAAATAGCAACAAGCTATAACGAAGTTGAAATGGTTGCGAAACTGAAATCCGATTTATCGGTCGAAGGCTTGGGCCCAACCCGCTTATTGAAGGACGCCCATTCACGAATCCCCATGTATGAGGCAGGACGCGGGCTACCCAATCACTGATGTCGGTAACCAGGGGAGGTGGACGTCTCTCATCTACAAAAGGAAAATAAGTAAAAAAACAAAAAACACACGAAGAAGAGTGAGTAAGCATACTTCAAACAGTAAAAAAGATTTACGATTGAAGTTTCATTGCTTAGGGGATCCGCACAAGTTCGCCACCACGTGCTCGTTTTGATGTAGAAGTAGTTGAACCAAAATCGGTAGTTCCCCTTGTCGTCCATCCCCGACACCAACACTTTGGTTCCACGGTGGCGAAGATGAGTCATTGTACCTTTGTAGAAGCTTGGCACAAAAAGTTGCAGAAAGTGATGAACGGAGACTTCGCAGCCGGCCAAATCCGCAAATTTCGTCAACATGAGCAAAATTTTATAAAGGTTGGGGGAGAGATGCGCCGAGTAGATGCTGTAAAAATGACATAATTCCTCCGCTAGTGGAAGAAAGGGGAGATTATAGCCTACCAAGAATGGATAGGCGTAGAAGGCGCAGTACCCGGGCCGATGGACCTATATCACGTCGTCCCCTGCGGGAACTATATCAATATGAGCGGGAATGTGGTATTAAGATCTAAGGGCTGAGATCTGCTTCGACCCCATCTCGGACAACACCAGCTCGGAGTCTGGAACAGGCTCTTTTGAGAAGTCGTTCCTAGAGGTAGGGTTGCGTGGGAAGAATCTCCTCCACAGTGGGAAAACTTTCGTCTTCCACAACCATGGGCTCACTGCAGCTAGAAGGCATGGACACCGACAATGGGGTAGCGTCAAAGACTATATCAGAATTGTGAGTCGAGTTGGTCATTTATCAGTAGCGCATATATGGTGGGGCCGGAAAGAAAGAGTATTGATGGAAGAGGAAATATGAAGCAATGATCGAAGAAGTAAGAGGAAATAGGAAGCAATGATCAAAGAAGAAAAAGAATAAGCAGAGTGTAGAAATGAAGTAGGAAATGCGAAAGTTTCAAGTGGAAACTCCCATTCCTCTATTTATAAATGATTGTGGCGCCCGAATCAACGCAAGAAACCGTTAGTAGCACTAAAACTGAAGCGACAGAGGCTATAGAAACGATGTAGTGCATTGGGAAGAGGCATAATGATGACGCACGTGGCCATGACACCATCCTATGTCAGCCACGCCGATCGTGACCCTTGAGACGGCAATGACGCCAGTTCGACATCGATCATTCTTGTTCATTCATCATGTCGGGATTTCTTCTGATCGGCTGCAGATAAAGTCCGCTCATCGAGGTCGTCCAAGAGGACGACCTCAATAAGCGTAGGGAATAACTGTATGGGTCAAAATCAGGCTAGACTTAACAGATGTAAATGGATGAGCTGTGGCCGAGGTCGAGCAAGTCCCAGCTGCGAGGAGTCAACAAGCGAGAGACCATGACCGAGGCCGAGTAGAGAACGAGTAGTAGCAATGGTTAAAATAACCTCAGAACTACGAAAAGGAATATTCTATTGAATATTTCATTAATTGTACTTTTTAGGATTTCCTATGAATATCCCGTATAAATAGTGGGAGATAGAGAATAAAAAGGGGATCTTCACTTTTCTGATAAGAGCATCTGGTAAAAGGTTGACTTTCAAGAACATATACAAAGCTTGTCTTGTCGCCCCTGTTTGATTTCATTGTTCACTCTACTTTTTTACTCACAAGATCCAAGAACACTTTGTCCATCTTCATGGTTTATTGTCACATGTTGTTGTCAGAAGAAAGAATCATCCAACTCATTCAACATTTGGGTGGCAAATTCCTTCTTATTACATTTATTGTCATTTGTTACATTTATTGCATGTTTTTATCCTCATATTCATTCACAATCATTAGGCATTTACTCAATATATATTAATCTGGTCACAGTCCCTTATCACTGAAGTATTCAAACACCGGATCTAGAATTTACCCGTTATCTTCTTATTTATTTAATTTTTAAAAAAAAAACTTAAAACTTTTTTGGTCAAACAAATAAAAAAAACAGATCTCCCGGAAAAAGGGAAAAAGCCAAAAATATGAAGAAGATACTCTTGATGGAGACCAATCTCATCCAAATCCTTATTTGCCCATACCTATCTTGATCGACATTGAAAGGCGCGCCAAAAATAGCAATTACCTCCTTTTTCATCCAATCACATCCATTCACGTTCCACGCCTTCATCATCCCACGTCACACTAACGTTCCGTAGAAACTATTTCAACTCCTCTCCAAACTCCCATTCAACATTTCCAACCTCCATAACCATAATACCTCTCTCTCTCTCTCTCTCTCTCTCTCTCTCTCTACATACGACAATTCTGCATCTACACATTCATTCGATTCATTGTATTTTTTCACGATTCAATGGAGCTTCAAAATATGAGCTCAAAGAGTGTCCAAAACATTGAAGAAAATCAAGAAACCGTAAACCGGCGAATCCAACGGTTGACTTTACACCTGAACCCGGTTCAAGAGATCACCCCGGTTCACTTAGAGCTGCTAACGTGCGCGTCGGGGAAGGCGAAGACGATTAACGTGAGCACGGTAACACTGTCGGAATACATGAGAGGGAAGCATAGGGATATACAAGAACAAGTTTTTGCTTACTTCAATTCAAGGCCAGAACTTCAAACGCCGATTGAGATATCAAAAGATGAACACCGAGAATTGTGCATGAAACAGCTTGTGGGGTTGGTAAGAGAAGGTGGGATAAGGCCGTTTAGGTATGTGGCTGAAGATCCCGCTAAGTATTTTGCTATTGCTGAAGCTGTTGGAAGTGTTGACATGTCACTTGGCATCAAAATGGGTGTTCAGTACAGGTTATTTCTTTTATTTTCAACCCTTTGCTTTTATTTTTGTCTGATTTTTATTATTTATTGTTTTGCTCCTCTTTTTTGTTTGTTTGTTTGTGTTTATTGTTTTTCTCTTCCTTTGGTGGGGTTAGAGGATAATGGAATTTAGCTATTTAGGTTTAGTTGATATGATCGATTTGGTACTGAGTAATATCATATTTTGAATTTCTTTTACTCAATTCTTTGTGCTGAATTTTTAACCAAAAAGATCAGAAAATATAGGTAATACTAGTATAAATGTATAATTTGTAGAGATAGTCTAATGATATGTCTTTTCTTCTTCTGTGTTTAGTTCCTGTTGTTAATTTTGAAGTTCTTGTCAACGGAAATTGATCTAGCTTTGATCAACAATATTGTTGTTGTTTTCACTTAGTTAAACATATCTTCGTCTAGTACAACAAGGAGGCAACCATTGGTCTAGAAAGGCTGACGGCGTAGCCATGGGCGGATCCTGGGGGTTGGCTATGGGGTCACATGAACCCACTAGGTTTTGCTCAAACTCTGTATATTTATTAAGAATCTACTAAAAATCTATAAATATTTGACTATGAATCCAGTTATTATTGTCTATTAACTTGAGGTCGTTGTAGGAAACCATAAACTTCAAATTTTGGATCCGCTTCTGGCAGCGCAGCCACCTCAGCCTACTTAGAATTTTGTTATTAAGTTGAACCAAGTTGTGCTATTACACGACTAGGCTTTTGCTATTGTTTTCCCATTGAACTAGCTGCCATAGTCTCCAGTTTGCATCGATGCCACACAACTGCCATAGTAAAAGAGAAAGGGGGTAGCTACAATTTCTTTCTAAGCAACTTCAGCACTCTTGCTTGTTTCATTCGTTACAATGCCTCTGATGAAGTTTCTCAAGATCCTTTTTGGGTTTCTATAGCTTTCAGTTGAGTTCAAGAGCAGTAATAGAAACAGAACAGATAGTCTTCCTTCTGAATAAGATGGTCGGGACCAATCTGATTCTTATATTTTCATAGCAGATATTTACATAGGGTTCTAGTCAAGGCCGTGATCCGCTCGTTCGTGTTTATTGAGTTAAGCTAAGGCTTAAACAATGTTGCCAATCCACTTGAGTTATAGCCGTATCTCCATCTAATCCAGACCAGAAAAAATGGGCTTTAGGACTCTGATCTTCATGTAATTCTCTTTTAGGCAACTAGGAAGACCCGAATGCCAAGAATAATAGACCTCAACGGCTTGCATTATCCAAGAAAGTAAAAGATTCTTAACAAGGTTTTACAACTGGGTGTAAAACTATTCAGTTTTCCGCTTTTTTGTTATTATGTGCAAATGATTTAAGTTCTGTAAAACGACTTGTGGCCATGCTTGCGCCCATTTGCCAACTTATCATCTATGGAAGTATGCAAGAACTACAAAATGATGCTTCTCAGAATGCATCATCCAAACCTTAAGCTGGTCGGTGACCAAGAGTACCCTAGTAAAACTTACATACCATAGGGTTGTTTTGGCCAACTCTCCTTTTGTTACTGTCTATTTCCATTAAATGATGTCAGTGTGGTCTAATTTTCTGTTGAAGTTGCTTTTGTTTCTGAATCTCTATTGCCTATAGCAACTATAACGGATCTTATGTTTTAAGTTTCTCGTTAAAAGAGGTAATAACAAATTCTTACCTGGCTGGACTTTCAATGCAGTCTTTGGGGAGGATCTGTTATCAACTTGGGAACTAAAAAGCACAGAGACAAATACTTTGATGGTATAGACAATGTAGACTACCCTGGCTGCTTTGCAATGACAGAACTTCATCATGGTAAACTGTGTTGTACCACTTCTTTTTATTATTATCGCTTTCACTATCAACTTCCATCTTATAACCTTGGTAAAAGTCGGTAATGTTTCTGATGTTCTTTGGTGCATTTGCACTACGCACACAGTTGTTTTAGTACCTTTTCTCCTAAGACTATGCAATTACGTGAAGGGAGATGATATTTGTCTATTACATAAGTAGCCAATGTAGTGATAAATCCTTTACACATTGGCTCAATGCGTATAAGACATGTTGCTAGGAATTTGCAAGGTTTGTCTGTTCTGTATTTGTCTGTATCCATGACTTATTTACAGCATTATCTTCCAACGAAATGTTAAGATCATTTTGTCGTTCTCGTTTGCATTAAAGGAATATTAAGGCAATATCACTGAGATATCTTGAAGTTGAAGATGCGGTTATGTATAGACGGGGCAGCTGATGAAGTATAACATCCATAAGAATTCCGCTTAATTGAATAAAAGACTTACCCTAGACTGCTGTTGTTTTGTTTTTATTTCGATAATTAGGACGCTTGGATTTACTCTAATTTGTTTTGATCCTTTTGCTCATCAGGTTCAAATGTTCAAGGTCTTCAGACAATTGCCACCTTTGATCCTCTCACAGATGAATTCATAATTGACACGCCAAATGATGGGGCTTTAAAGTGGTGGATTGGTAATGCTGCAGTTCATGGAAAATTTGCAACAGTTTTTGCAAAACTGATGTTACCAACTCATGATACAAAAGGTGTTACCGACATGGGTGTTCATGCATTTATTGTTCCAATAAGGGATATGAAGACCCACAAGACAATGTCAGGGGTTGAAATACATGATTGTGGCCATAAAGTTGGCTTGAATGGAGTAGATAATGGTGCATTGAGATTTCGCTCAGTAAGAATTCCGCGAGATAACCTTCTTAATCGATTTGGAGACGTCTCACGGGATGGGAAATACAGTAGCAGCCTGCCTTCAATTAGCAAAAGATTTGCTGCCACACTTGGAGAACTTGTTGGTGGTAGAGTTGGCCTTGCGTATTCTTCTGTGGGTGTCCTCAAGATTGCTGTTGTTATTGCAACAAGATATTCTTTGCTACGCCAGCAATTCGGTCCTCCCAAACAACCTGAAGTTAGTATACTTGACTACCAATCTCAGCAGCACAAACTTATGCCAATGTTGGCTTCAACTTACGCATTCCATTTTGCCACACTGCATCTGGTGGAGAAATATTCTGAAATGAAGAAGTCTCGTGATGAAGAACTGATAGGGGATGTACATGCACTTTCAGCAGGGCTTAAGGCCTATATCACTTCTTACACAGCAAAGTCATTGAGCACATGTAGAGAAGCTTGTGGTGGCCATGGTTATGCCGCTGTCAATAGGTTTGGAAGTTTGAGGAATGATCATGACATATTTCAGACATTTGAGGGTGACAACACTGTTCTTCTGCAGCAGGTTCAGATATTGAGATTTCATGTTCATGCCCTCTTTCATACTGAAAGAACTGTTCTGTTTCTTAATGATTTTAAACAAAATATAATTAATGAATAGGGTGTAACAAGTTTTCTTATGATCCAGGTAGCCGGTCTTCTATTGAAGCAGTACGGGGAGAAATTCCGTGGTGGGCAGCTCACTGTTACGTGGAACTACCTAAGACAATCCATGAATTCTTACCTCGCTCAGCCTAACCCAGTAACTGCAAGATGGGAAGGTGAAGCTCACCTACGAGATCCTAACTTCCAATTGGATGCTTTTCGGGTGAGTATTTTGTGGTCATCTGGTTGAGAGTGCATATTGGCATACAACAGTATTGTATATCTAACTAAGCTGTAACTGCTCCTTTTCCAGTATCGTACGTCAAGATTGCTTCAAAGTGTAGCTATCCGGCTTCAGAAGCACTCCAAGACTCTTGGAGGATTTGGTGCTTGGAATAGATGCTTAAATCACCTATTGACGCTTGCAGAGTCTCATATTGAATCCTTCATCCTTGAAAAATTCATCGAAGCTGTCAAGAAGTACTTCCCAATCACAATTTGAGAAGCTTGTTCTTTCCTTCAACTAGTATTTATCTAAATTATCTCCTTTTCTACAGTTGCCCTGATGAAAACTCTCGTGCTGCCCTAAAACTCGTGTGTGATCTTTATGCCTTGGATAGAATCTGGAATGACATAGGAACTTACCGCAATGTGGACTACGTGGCTCCCAACAAAGCTAAGGTAAGAATCTAGGGAAAATTTTCTGGAACTGCAGTTACTTCATCTTAATCTCTAAAATCTATCAGTGAATGAAACTTAGAACATTCTAGAGTATTATTTTGGATTGTCTGAATCAAATTGTAGATTTGCAGTAAGTATGGTTTCATATGCTCAACATGGGAAGCGAGGTTTATTGTGTCTTTGACCCCCTTCATTGTAGATGCTATAGATGTGTCGTAGTTTTGTCAACTCTCCTATTTTGATATCCATCTAAACTGAATGGTTCGTGGAAAATATGGTTTATCTTAGAAGTCGAATGAGCATATACTGAACCTTTTTATTTATTAATTAACTCTCTCAAGTCAGGTCGATTTTCTTTCACGTCTGACCATCCGCTTTTGATTAACAGGCAATTCACAAGTTAACGGAATATCTATGCTTCCAAGTTAAGAATGTCGCAAGGGAACTTGTTGATGCCTTTGATCTTCCAGATTATGTCACTCGTGCTCCAATCGGTGTGCAGGCTGCATCAGAAGCTTATTCACAGTATACTCAGATTGTTGGTTTCTAGTTTCTAACAAAAGGTGGGCGGTTATCTTTTCCTGTTTTTGTATTTCATCGCCGTTTTCACTGTTCAAAAGGTTCCCCCTTGTGAGGGAAGTGGGAAGAAGAATACAGAAGGGTGGTTAAGAGGTTCCCTATAGATATACTAAAATATGTATCCCCATTCTTTAACCTGGTGTCAAGCTTCCTGTATCACTTTTATCTTGGTATATAAGAAAGCTTGATGAACACTTGTAGCATGAACTATTGTCAACAAGTTGTTAAAGGCGAAATTGATGTACTTGTCTACATTAAATAAATATGGAATAAGTGATCTGAAGGAGCTGTTTACACTTTGCATATCTGTTTTCACCATCATTCTTGAGTGGAATATCACATGTATTTAAGCTTCTCAACTACATTATCTTGTCAGAAATGTAAATGCCTACAGGAGAAACTCTTCGCATTTATTTCGGCATTGAACATTTGAGCTTATTCAAATTTCTATTGCTGGACCACTTGAAGACCATAACTTTGTTTGTTAACTCCACATGATATGCAGATGCTGTGGTTGATGGTGTAACATTGACCTCGATCCGAGCAATAACGTCTAGTTGGATAAAAATAGGCTAAACATAGTACAGAAACAACAGTGACTTAGGGTGTGTTTGGTATAAAGGAAAATGTTTTCCATGAAAAATGTTTTTCAGGAAAATGTTTTCTTGGAAAACAAATAGTAATCTTATTCATTTTCTGGTGTTTGGTACGTAAATCAAGGAAAATATTTTCTCAAGAGTATTCGTAAATAATTTTGATACAATAAACACGAGGCCATAAATTTTCGAACCAACAACCTTCCACACCCACAAATTTCATAAACTTTTAAACCGCAAAACTTTCGAAACCGCGAAATTTTAAACCCGTAAACTTCGAAACACATAAACCTCCAAACTCATATCTTTAGAACTTGTAAAATTT
>ML282732.1:0-52883 GCA_005239495.1 Nicotiana undulata | reverse complement strand
GACTTGTATTTAGTATTCTTATAGACAGTCTGTGAGGTTGTGACACCCCGGTTTTGAGATTTTTATGATGTTGTTATCTTTATCATTTCATTATGCATTTTTCGGAGTATTATTATATTTCTGCTGTAAAACTTTAGAAGTGGTTCTAGTTATTTCAGTAAAGGTTTGGAAGATAATTGCTTTATTACTGTCAAGTTGTTTTAAAAAGGTCAAGGTGTGGTGTACGTTGGCTTGTCTAGCGGGTTCAACGTTAGACGCAGTCACAGCCTAAAAGGTAGGATTTCGGGTCGTGACAGTCATGGACTTGTGTAACTCCTTATAATCAGTCAACTTATCAAATATCTCCCTCTCTTTTTGTGTATGCAGTCTTTCTAATGAATCATATTCACTATCAGATTTATCTGAAGAATCAGAAGAGTGATAGCCAGGTTCTTCACTGTCATCTGAACTACAGTCAGTAGCAGCATCAAGTTCTGATATGTTTGACTCAATGTGCTGGACTATATTATGAACATTAATACTTAACTCAAACTCATCTAAAGCAAAGAAGTCAATAACATTAAATTGATCACTAACCAAAGACAGTAGACTCCTAACACCTTGATCACTTTCTATTTCATAATATCTACCAGAAGGACCATTCACAATTACTTGTTGGACTCCAATAAACCCCAACTTAGAAGTAAATTCATTTACTAAATAGTTATAAGATAATTTGTCAGAGTTAAAATCTTAACAGTGTGTACAAGCTTCCTTGAGTATAAGACTTGTGGATTATATATACAATCACCACCATAATGAAAGATCAGATCCAATAAGACCATTGCATATAAGCTGTAGAATAAGAAAGGAAAAAATTAACAAAAAGTAACATTACAACCTATATAATATGTTGACAAAGTGGATCATACAATAAAGACATAAAAATCACATAAAGTGAAGACAAAGATATGTAAACAAAAAATATTGTGGGCTGCCACACATGAAGACACAACTACAATAAACAAAGAGATAATGGGGGACGAAGTATATAAACAAAATAAAAATAAAAAAAAAGATTCTGACCCACTTGTCTCTTAAATCAACTCATGTGTATAAGAAATAGGGACCAAACACCCAAAATAAGAGTATCAAAGAAACAGATCCCACACAAAGGGGACCCTTTTTTGTCAAATACCATATATGTAAGACCACCAAAATTGAAACCCTAAACCGAAAAAAAAAAGAAAATACCAAATAAGGATCATTCCAATACAAAATACAAACCCTAAACTACCAGTAATAAAGACCAAAACAAGAAAAACAAATTTAGGATTAAATCGAGTATGAACAGACCACATGTAAGCAAAAGCAACAAAAATCAGACACACCTCCTAACTAAAAAAATACATATCTACATGAATCATTCAAAACCCTAGTCAAAGAAATAAAAAATTAAAACAATGAGACGATATGCTTCCGTCCATACCAAAAACAAACTAAAGAAATGACGATTTACTAATTTTAACACGGAAATAGGTACATTCGTATGCATCCACGATGAAGACGATTTTTACAGTGAAGAGAGTAGGTGCGAGAGTTTTCTATCGTAAAGTGAAAGGTTTTGACCGGGGAAATGGGTTGGGAATATTTTACTTAAGGCTAATTAACAAATTAAAGGTGGGGCGGGTTATTATAAAGTGGGCGGGTTAAAAAAATGGTGGGCGGGTTAAAAAAAGCCTAGTTGGCACATTATTATGGGGGTCCCAGTTGCCACGTAGGAGATCCGTTAGATTTAGGTACAAATTTATTTACTTTAGTAACGGCAGGTATTATTTTAGCCGGAAAATAGAACGGGTATTAACGTGAATAATTTTCAATACTAGAGGTACAATTTTGGCATTTTCCCCTATACTCCTTCCACCTATCTCTTTCTTTATTTCAAAAAGTATGAAATATTTTGGAAAGATAAAAGCTTACTATTAAACATTGATGTTGTTAATATTCTCCGAAATTTGTATCGTCGACGAATTAACAACAACAACAATAAGAAAACCCAGTAAAATCTCATAAGTGGAGTATAAAGAGGATAAAGTGTACACAAACATTCTTACTTTAGGACAATAAAGAGGTTATTTTTGAAAGAATATCGTCTAGGAATTACTGTATTATATTATGCCACGCTCAAGTTAGACATCTTATTAATCAATTGTTTTATATTTTTATTTCTCATTTTAAATCATTAATGTTAATGTTTTTCTCTTCTACTAAGCTAAGTACAATATAATATGGTCAAGCATTTTATTCTTCGCAATCGCTATATCAAAGATTCAAAGTGGTTCTAGCCGCGGAGGAAGTATTTGAGTTGCTACTCTGATTTCTGTCCCCAAGACCTAAGAGCCCGTTTGGACATAAGAAATTTCTCTTTTTTTCAAAAGAATTTCACTTTTTTTTAAATCAGCGGTTCATAAAATTTTCAATTTTCACTTAAAGATGCATTTTGAAAATTTTCAAAAAAATTCAAAAACTCAAAAAAAAAAAATTCAAAAATTTCACTCAAATCACTCACAAACCTTCTAAAACAACCCAAAAATTATATTCATATCTAAACACAACTCTAAATTTCAAATACTATTTTTACTTTATAAAAATTGTCACCGTTTTTGAAATTTTACAATTTTTATGTCCAAACGCTCACTAAGAACAAACAAATTTTTTATTGATTATAAACTTGCCGTCTTTGGGGAAACATTCAATGAACTAGGCCAATAAAAGAATATTTTTATAAATAGAATTCTATTTAAGGTAAATGTCTATATTTTAGAGAGATCTTATGGATTTTACTTGGTGATTAAGTCACTCTTTCCCTATAAATAGAGGGGTACTATTCCATTATAATTCATCCCAAAATTCAATAAGAATTCTCTCTCTCTTTCTTTGCAATATTATTTTTGTTCTTTTATTGTTTCATAACACGTTATCAGCACGAGACTCTAACCAATTGAGTAGAAACTTCGGGATTGTGCATAATGATTGTCAATTGTTCCATGAACTTCCTTCGTGATTAAATTCTGGATTTAAGGTAAGTATTTTACTTTAACTTTCTCTTTTAAATTCTTAAAATTCTATAATTTGATTTTAAAACAAGCAAAGACAATAAACTTTTATTATAACTCTAATGGAATTTGGAAGAAATTATAACCACCTGAAGTGGTAAAATTTTTATGTTTGCCATGATCAAATTCATGTATGATTTTGGGCAAAGAAGTGGAAACTCGTCCCATTGAATTTGCTTCATTCTCATTCCCCTTAAGAGAATGTGATAGCAATATGTGATAAGTCTGAAAGAAGCTAAAATATTACCGTGAAGGTATCAATGGATGTGGACGTGGCAATAGACGAAATTATAATCGACATCATTGTGATAATGAGAATAATAAGGATTCTCAAAATAATTCTTCACTCTGCGAAAGTGATATCTGTTATGTATTTGACATGAGATTTTGTAAAGCACATATAGATGATTATGGTCCATTCATGATGTGAATGTGACAACATCTGATTTATGAATACGTGTTCATTCTTGGAAGAATATGTAAGTATATTCTCTAAGAGGATGCTTGGGATGAAATAAGAAAATAGTGTTATTATTATGGCATGAATGGTCACTGGGCACGTACCTATTGTACGCCAAAATATTTTGGCAATGTGATTACTAAAGGATAACAGTAATGCAAGAAACAGATCTTGCATATAATTTTGACAATGACCATAATTTATAACTTTCTCTTTAAAAGTGATATTCAGCATATGGATGTTGATGAATATGTGGTAGTACCAAATTAATTGAGAGCTCTGGAAGAGCCAATTATTACTATTTTGGAGGAATACAATTGATTATCATATCAATTTATTGTGTTGTAGTAAGTCTCAAAGAAACTTATTGAATTTCTAAAGTATTCGCGAAAGCGGTTGGTTATATTGAGACTGTAAATAAAGGAAAGAGTTAATATCTTCTATTACTACAACTTGTAGCGGGGTAATATGTATGTGAAAAGTTACCCGCTTTATTCTCCAGTTTGTACTACACACATAAAAGAATACCACAATAAAGTGGATGTTTATCTATAAAACCCCATATCATAATAAAGTTGGAGTTTATTGATAATTGCACACGTCATGGTATAAACCTGAAGTTTATCAATATTGATAATTTATTCAATTGGCATAATTGATTTTAGCCATGTTAATTCAAGTATGATGTGCAAAAAATGAAAGAGAATTCACATGGATAAATATTAAAGAACAAGTTCTTTACGAATTCTCTTATTTATTTGTTCTCGCGATTATTATACCAACTAAAAATTGGGATTGAATTCTGGAATTTATCAAAGGTGAATATGGGCTCATTCACCTGTCATATATACCACATAAGATGCATCTATGAGATGGTTACATGTGCGATTATTATTAACTCACAACATGGTACTTGCGAGGTAACTTGCTCAATAATTTAATTTAGAGCATAATTTTCAGATTTTCTATTCCAGACAGTTCATCTTTGATAAGTTGGTTACATCACAACTAGTTTAGCAAAATGGTTTATTGAGTGCCTTCACTTAATAACTAAACTATTGCTTTTGAGAACACCGTTATCTACATCATTTTGATATTACGTTATATATGAAAGTATATTACATTCTCCCCTCATAAGTGGTTCAGGGTCAGGAACCAAATAATTCCATCTTATTAGTATTGATGTGCTGTGTATATTTTGATTAACACCATAATGCACAAAGATGGGTGCCCAAAATTGAGGAAGAAAGTTAGTTTTTTCTAACATGAGGGGGAGACATGATAAACAGTTGAGAAAAAGTTACGTGGAAGAATTATCATTTGTACATCTAGATCCTCGAATAAGATAATATGGACTTGAAGTTCATAAAAGATAATTCATCTACAATACGAAGCATGCCAGACACATTTTCTCCTATTATGTCCTAGAAGGATAAAGTTTATGGTACGCTTAAAGCGTATGGACAAATCGGTTTAAATAAACTTCTTGATAAAGAAGATGAGCAAAATGATCAAAATGATCATAATAAAGGAGGCAAGCAATCTAGAAAATCACATGACATAACACTTCATAAAATCTCAAGAGAGGTTCAGGTACCTGAAAATATGAATGAAGAGATCTCTATGTTATGTCTTTATGAAAAAATATATTGGAACCTATATAAATGTTCGCCGACAACATATTTCATAGCGCTAAGTATACATGAGGATCTTAAGTCTGTTGAATATGGACACAACAAATATTGGCCAAATGAAAGAGACAGAATTCGAATAGAATTTTTTTCATATGAAAGACATATACTTTTAGACCTGCAGTTCAAACATTTGAAAGTATAAAGTCAATGGTTTGTGCAATCAGTTTTATCTATCTTATGTCTAGCATGACATAAAAACTTGATATGCATCTAAAGTCCATTCGTATGGCTTATATGACTTAACTTATATGACAATCCCTGAAGGATTTAAATTGCTTAAAGCATATATAATTCTTGGTCCTGAAGTATCACATCGTATGTGCAATTGTGCACATATGTATCTTGCTATAACTATAAGCACGATAATGTGATAGCGATAATTTTTTTCTCCACGGAGATATTGAAAAGGCTATTCCACGACATTATATATATACAAGAATGATGATTTCAAGGTGCAACATATTCATTCAAGTGATAATATGGCTGATTTGTTCACAAAATCTCTACTAATGTCAGCCTTCAAGAAACTAGTGTACAAGATTGGGATGAGAAGGCTCAAGGATGTGAATTGATACTCTCATCAAGGAGAGTTAATACACGTTGTACTCTTTGCCCTTTCAAGGTTTTGTCCAACTGGATTTTCCTTGCAAGGTTTTTAACGAGGCAAGCAAAAGGCGTATTGTTAGATATGTGTACTCTTTTCCCTTTGCTAGAATTTTTTCTCATTGGGTTTTATTTTAGTTAAGGTTTTAACGAGACACATTATTTGTTGAATAGACATTCAAGGGGGAGTGTTATAAATAGAATTCTATTTAAGGTGAATGTCTATATTTTAGAGAAATCTTAGGGATTTTACTTGGTGGTTAAGTCACTCTTTCCCTATAAATAGAGGGGTCATATTCCATTGTAATTCATCAAAAAATTCAATAAAAATTCTCTCTTTCTTTCTCTTGTTTTTTTTATTGTTTCATAACAAAGATAAAGTTAATAACCATAATTAAGGATCGGAATTAGCTGTGTTCCGCTGCACACCTAAATGAGCCATTTGACGGCGAGGCACAAGTGATTCAAATTTTTAACGGAAGGCAAAAATGTTGCCTTTCGTATAGTTCAAGGATAATTTGGTCCTTTACTTCCCTTTTCTAATTTTATGTGAAGGCCGTTAGTTTTGAGGGGTATAACTGTACAAGTATAAGTGAGATACTTGAGTAACGTCAAGGACTTTTTTGAGACGAAAATTAAATGGAGAATATAGTTATCCTCCAAATTAAACAGCTGAGATCCTAGTTTTAATCACTTTTCTACCAAGCTAAGTACAATTATATAGTGAAGAAATTAATTCGTCGTACCCCAACAAAGTGATTTTAGTTGCTGAGTAATAACCTGTTTGGCCAAGCTGGGAAAATCAACTTATTTTGAGAAGTGTATTTTTCAAAAGTAATTTTGGAAAGAAGCAATTTTTGTTTGGCTAATCACTCTGAAAAATACTTTTGAGCAATAATTTTTGTTTGGCCAAATTTTTCAGAAAGTAATTTTAAGTATCAAATTACGAATAAGAACATGAATAGATTTACTTATTAGTTAATATTGTAAGTAAATAAATGATTTTAAAAAATTGTTATTACAGGAAATAATTAAATCTTTTCATTTTATTTAAGTAAAATATGAAAATAAAATTTAAAAAGACTTAATTCTTTTAATATAAGTTAAATATATTAAAAACTATTCAACAAATATAAAAGCATTCACCCCGGTCACTATATATTAGAAAGCTATTCTAAAAATAATAAGAAATATTTATACATTAATATCCTAAGTATTAGGTTTAACGGTTATATACTAGTATATTTTGTTAAGAATATTTTTGGTAAGAAGAAAAGTCAAAACTGTTTCTGCTTCTGGGAAGAAGTTACTTTTTGCCAACCAGGGTATAAGTACTTATGTAGTAGTTCAGTCACTGAAGAGTGAAAACAAACCAGAGTTTTATCAATTCGAAAAATTGCGAGGCTTACTGCTTCGGGGACATTATTAATGAGCTGGAGTAATAAATTAATAAGCAGAATATATGGAATTGCGGTGTTAATATTATTAACGAGCTGCACACCTACTGGTCTAAATGAAGAACAGCCGGATAATTTAGGCGTTAGTATAATTTTGAAGCCATAGCTCACAATAGCAATAAAGTTTTTCAATCTAAAAGTGGTCCTACTGATTAATGGTACATTACTTGATATTATCACAAAATCTTCAATAATTAAACAAACAGTAATTTGAGTTCCCTTTTTTCTTTCATATGCTTTCTTTTACTCTCTATTTAGGCTGGCTGGTGGACGAAATTACAACAAGTTCGCTATTATTTCAATTTTAAAAAATTTAGCCTGTTTTGTTTGGATTTTCGATAACTGAGTCAACATTATTTATTGACTACTTGGTAAATAGTCAATTTATCCTGCTTCCCTACTTGGGTCATTTTGGAAGTGGTCCAGAGTTTTGAAATTGACTAGTGTCTAGAAATGTGGCTTGGTCTTTCATATACTCGTTCTATTATGTTCTATTTTCAAACTGAAGAAACGCCTAGAAAGAGTAGTTAGAAATCATTGTTCCTTTACAAAAGTTGGAAAAGCTTAAATTGCCAAAGAAATAACAAAAAATTTACTTAACATAGAAAAAAGGTCAATTTTTGAACTCTGATTGATGTCATAATGGCATTGACAACTAATTGGATAAAACAAAGAAGAAAATGACTCAAAAGAAAGGACAGTTTCCTATAAAAATATGCAGAGAGACATCATTTACTATTTCTTTCAACGTTGTAGTTATAGAAACACCACATTGATACAGATGTCGTTCTTTACAATAAAGGAAGATAGGACTAAGTAAAACCTTACACCAACCGCCTGACTACAAAACACAATATACTTAAATTTTCAAATTGCCCAAACTTACACTAAACCCCAAAGCTTTCTTGATTTTTAGAATACGTCCAGACAACATCAATAATGCAATTTCTACTAAAGGACTGTTATGAGTTTAAGACAGCCAACTAACAACAACAACTTACTTTGAAATTGTCAGCAGCCAATGTCCAGAACAAAATGAATATAGCATTGTAAAATACAAACAAAAAAGGAAGTCTTTCCTTCACTTTGATCAGAGCATGGTCCAGCCAGGAAATTCATGCCAATCGTCCTCTGTCAAACTCTGCAACAGAAACTGGATTTATCCTAAGTAGTAAGTAGTTCTTTTCACTGATCAGTTTTATACTGAAAGCATCTACGCACCTTTTGGCTGAAATGAATGCACCAGGGCCACCTCCAACACATTCATCTCAGAATCAGGTAGTTCTGAAGGCTGTTATAGCTGCAGTTGTAACTACTTTGATAATTGCTGGCATACTCTTTTATTTCTTTTATAGATACTATATAGCTCGTCAACGGAAGAGAAACAAGTTGAACTCTAGTTTTCGTCGAGAAGTTTCTGGTTCTGTGCCTCTTCAAGAATTCCAGCAAAGTGGAGCTTTAAAAGGGCTCATAGTAGATGAAAATGGACTTGATGTTATATATTTGAGAAAATTTGAGGGTAGACAGCTCGGAAGTTGCTTTTCTAAGGTTTGGGTGAATTACATAGATGAGGAGGAGGAAGAGAAGAGGATTGATAGCCGACAAGAGAAACCAGTTTCAAGTGATCATATCCAAGAAATTCCATTACTGCAAAATGCTAGCAATGTAGATGGCTATGAGAATGAGGCAGATACTGCACAACAAACAATCAACTCACTCTCTGCAGCAAGCAGATCTTCACAACATCCATATCCACAATTTCCACAGAAGGAAATCACTTCTCAATCAGAGACACCCTCTCAACCAGCAGTTCTCTCGAGTCAAAATCCACCTCAGCCACCAAGACCTCCACCACCTCCGCCTCCCCTTCCAATGAAAAGAATTATCAAAGCACCAACACCACCTAATGCAGGAAAAATAAAACCTTCTCCACCACCCCCACCAAAGGGGAACGGTTTGCATTCATCATTAAAACCACCTGTTGCACCAAGAGGGAAAGCGAGCGGCCAAGAGAAAGCAGAAGCTCCAACTGATGAGAAGTCAAAGGATGATGGTGAAGTTCAAATTAAACTGAGGCCACTGCACTGGGATAAAGTCATTGCTAATACTGATCACTCCATGGTCTGGGATGAAATCAACAACGGTTCTTTCCGGTAAGTTCACCTTGGCATGTCAATCGCATTCCTTTAGTGTAACTGGTGCATATTTTCAATTCAACCAAATAGCATCTAAGTTCTTCTAACTGCATTAATATATTCACATTTCAGATTTGAAGATGACCTTATGGAAGTTCTCTTTGGATACAATATCACTTCCCAGAAAACCCCCGAAGGAAATAACACAACCACAAGCTCAGGCACTTCTAAGTTGGCTCGACCAGCGCAGATCTTTATTCTCGATCCTAGGAAGTCACAGAACACAGCGATTGTACTCAAGTCTCTTTCAATCTCTCGCGAAGAAATACTTGATGCCCTCTTGGAGGGTCAAGGACTCAGTGTTGATACCCTTGAAAAACTAACCAAGATTTGCCCAACTGAAGAAGAAACATTAAAAATCCTCCAATTTGATGGTGACCCAAGAAAACTTGCTGATGCCGAGTCTTTTCTCCACCACACGCTGAAAGCTGTTCCTTCTGCTTTCAAGCGTTTCACTGCTATGCTTTTCAGATCAAGCTATGATTCAGAAATTCTAATCCTCAAGGAGAATTTGCAAACAGTTGAAAAGGGTTGTAAAGAATTGAGAACATGTAGAATTTTCTTAAGACTTCTGGAAGCCATTCTTAAGGCTGGCAATCGGATGAACGCAGGAACGGCTAGAGGAAATGCTAAGGGATTCAACCTTGGTGCATTACAAAAACTATCATATGTAAAAAGCAACGATGGAAAGACTACTCTGCTTCATTTTGTAGTTGAACAAGTCATCCATTCTGAAGGTAAACGTCGCCTTATCAATAAAGGTAGCAAGGTTGACAATGAAGATTTTGATAGAAAGACGGAAAAACGAGAAAAAGATACAGAGCACCTAATACTAGGTTTGCCAGTTTTGCAAGGATTAAGTTCCGAATTCTCTAATGTAAAGAAAGCAGCTACCATGGACTACGATAGTTTCATCAATACATGTTCCACCCTTACGATGCGGATAAATGATGTTCGCCAGCTCACAACGTGCTGCGGAAATGCTGAAAGAGATCGATTTGTAAAAGTGACTAAAGGGTTTTTGGAGGAATGTGAAGAGGAACTCAAGGTGATCAGAGAAGAGCAAACAAGAGTCATGGAACTAGTGAAGAGAACGACAGAGTATTATCAAGCAGGATCTTCAAAGGACAAAGGCACACAGGCACTTCAGTTGTTTGCCATTGTGAAAGACTTTCTCGACATGGTTGATAAAGTGTGTATAGATATCACAAAGAAAGTACAGAAGAAGAACGCATCAAGCGTAGAGTCACCACCACCCCAATCAACAACACCAAGAACTCCTGTGAGGTTCCATAACTTGAGGACATACTTTACACCAGAAATATTGAGTAGTGAATCTGAGAATGAGTTCTGATGAAACTTCATTACTCTTATAAGTTCACTGAAAGTAGAGTAGATTGTCAAAAACTATTAGTCGTCTTTACACTCTCCACATTTGAATTATCTCATTAACATACTAACCCCCACTCTCCTCACCCCAACTCCCACCCCGCCTCAGAAAGAGAATAAACTATCTTATTTCACTGTAACTGGTTATAATGGTACCCACATAATTCCCATTATCAATTCAGAAAATTTGAGAAGCCTGTCATTGAGTAGGTAAATGCACCAATATGTTATACCTTGTGAATCTTGATTATTTACTACTCGACCTTCAACTACCCTCTCTCTCGCGCTGTCTCTGTCACACACACACCACCAAAAATCCGGCTACTTGTAGGAGATCATAGACATAAAACACAGTCAAGGGATGAAGAGAAGAAGCAAAGAGAATTACCTGATAACCAGGATGAGGAAAACTTCAGACAAATTGAATCCCAGTCCTCTGAATTACCAACACGTTGACCCAAAGGGTTAGCTAATAATCTCAGACTCAGAGGAAGCAAACAGATGAAGCAGATATCACCAAATATAACAAAACGAAAAGATAATCAAATGCAATTTGTACTTTTACCCACATCATCAACCTCTGATTCAACTACTAAGCATATAAACCAAGAAAATTGATCAAGAGGTGAATGCTCCATCAAGGTAGAGGCAATTGAAGCCATGTTGTTCAGGCATTAGGATCAGGTAAAGAGCAATGTGCTCTAAAATGATTCTTCTCAACTTGAGGAATGGTTCTTCTGGTGCAGTTTAATACTTCATGTTGTATTATTTCTTATAAAACTACATCCTCTAGCTTTCCGCACATGTTGATGGAGCATCAATTGCCTCACCTTCCCGGCTTCCGCCCATTTATCACCCAGAACATACAATTCTGAGATAAGGGTATAAACCTCTCCATCATTCTCTGGCCTCACCACATTCATGACCATCTCAATCACTCGCTCTTCCATCTCAAACTGTTTATGCAACTTGCAAGATGACAAAAAGGAACCCCAAATAACTATGTTAGGCTCGGGTGACATAGTATTGATAACTTCATATGCTTCCCCTAACAACCCAGCCTTCCCAAATAAATCAACCATGCAGCCATAATGCTGAATTGTTGGTCTCAGTCCACACTCCTTGATCATTTTGAAATATCCACAGCCTTCATCGACCAGCCCTGCTTGTACACAAGCACTAAGTACCCCAGTGAACGTAAACTCGTTAGGTAGCACACCCCCTTGTCTCATTTTCTTGAATATCTCCAAAGCTTCAGTTCCAAAACCATGTTTTGCTGCTCCACAAATTAAAGCAGTCCAAGTAACGACATTTCTATCTTTCATCATATTGAAAACCAGAGAAGCAAAATTCAAGAATCCAAATTTAGCATACATGTCTACTAAACAAGTACCAAGCTCCACATTAAGTTCCCAATGATTCTTCACGACAAAACCATGCGCACTGATATCCCAAGGAGTAAACCAATTGAACCCATTTCAGAACAGCCCGCCAATATTGGCCCAATGGTCACTTGATCAGGCTTTAGTTGTTCAAACAGAACCATTTCTTGGAAGAGCACCACACCTTCCTCCCAATGCCCATTGCTCATGTACCCAGCAATCATTGCCGACCATGAAGCTAGGTCTCTCAAAGGCATCTGATCGAACATGTTCCTTCCTTCTTTAACATCCCCGGAACGAGAAAAGCAAGTTATCATCGTGTTCCACGTGACAGTATTTCTCATGGGAATTTCATCGAACAGCTTGTATGCATGGTCGAACGAGGTTCCAGCATACACGCCTGGATATTAAAGCCTAATTTGAGGAGATGGGCATGGAGGTGGCATATGAGGGGAGGTTGCGCATAAGGGTGCATGGTTTAAGAGTTAAAAGAATGGCGAAACTGTCGAAGGGAATGGGTTGGCATGCATTTGAGCGTAGAGTGACAAGGCTCTTTGAGGTGATCTTGCATTTTTAATGGCAAGAGACCACGAATTGAAGGTTCTTAATAATTGCCTTGTGGATTGATTTTTAAGTGCAGGTTGTTTTAGCATAGCATAACTTGTAAATTTTGGAGTTAGGATTCGTGAGGGGTTTAAGTGGGGAGGCTTAATTTAGGAAGGAAAGAAGAAATACCAAAGGGTGTTTAGTGGAGAAGTTGCACCGTTAAAGTTCTGATTCAAAGCAAATACCCCAACATCAACATAGAATCTTTGGCAGGGGACATCTCACCAGTCGACGTAAACCATCTTGATGACCTGGTTTAGCTTATTAGCTGAGGCAGGTTTACACAAGCAAAGGCTTCAAGTCTTTCTATAACTGGACAATTTTACGCGTCCAAGAACATATTATAACTGGACTAGTTGCATCTAACATCTTATACGGGGGCATGGATGATTGGCTGCTTGTTTTTGCACCCACAATTTCGTGTTTGCCAACAAAGAGAACTTCCAGAAAGAAAGTTATACTGGAAGCGATTTTCAATTGCTTCATTCATTTCAATTTACATTTTGTTTATCATATGTCAATATTTTATTAGATCTACACTTGTCGCTGGTGACACAGCCTCTAAACATCCAGATACAGATAATGACTGGTTAAAGTCTCATGGAAATGACGCCCAGGATGGTAAAAGTTTCTCATGGGACCAAAGTCTTGATGATAGAGACGTTAGTTATGGGTTTTGCAAGCTCGTCTTTCCCAAAGTATAATTTCTTATTGTTTCACGAACACAAATACAAGTTCACTTGACAAATAATGAATTTCAATACAAATCAAGTGTTGCCAACACTACATAAAGAATTGCTCGTAGCATAAAAGTTTTCTGATGTATAAATAATGGAGATCAGAATAATAACATATATTATACAGAAACATCCTTTTAGAGCTTCCCTGAACACAACAGAAGCAGTCAAAAACCACGCGGGAGAGACTTATAACTGTTGCAATATAATCTTCTACTTCATGGACACAGCACAACTCAAATACTGTTGTTGCTGCTCTAGAAACTAAAGAGATGCAAGCATAAGAACCCAGGCCAGCAGCACGCAGATAGTAAACAGTAACTGAAAAGCCCCGAATAAAAATTGTGTAGATGATTCGTAGAGTACGGAAAACTTTAAAGCAACAAACTTATGCAACAGCTCAAAGAACTAGAGTCAGCACTTTCAGGGAGCATGGTTCAGACATTTTCTAGATGCTTCCATATCACATTGCCCCTAGAATTATTACATGCATAACTTATGCAGATAATGATAGTATTTTACACCGGAATAGAATACGGAATAAAATTACATGTAACGGCAATACCATGTTAAGTTAATTCTTGATATTGGTACTGGCGTACTGCAATCTCTTCATAGCATTACTTGTATTATTCATCACATCACATTCCTGTATTACGCTATTTGAATAAATAGTCTGTGACTGAAACGACCCTGAGAATATACTTTGTCAAGAATAATGTCAGTAATATGAGGAACATTATTAACCTCATACTCATGGTGAAATCAGGAATACAGTTGAGAATATGTTAACTGAATCAACCTCACTAAGAGTAAGATCAGGAATACAAAGTGATCAAATTCATCAAACCTTGACCCAGAAAGGTAGGGGCTACTCAACTAATGACTGCTTCTTCCAGCTTCTGATCTCAACGAGATACACCAAACTGACAAGATATCACTTAATGTATCCCCGATTATTAAGTTCATCAAAAGGTGTCATTTGGCAAAAGCAAAAAAATCCTTACACGATCTCATATGATACACGGCACCCGGTGAAATAATCACTAGAACCCTTCTACTCGACATGTGATGGTAAGTTTAGAAGCAAATGGAGAAGAGACATAACGATCAGGAAGCCCACTACCTACTTATAGAAATTGAATGTGCAATATTAAGATAACCTTTAGATAGCGCAATGCACGCAAAATGAGGAAGACAAAGTGGTTAGCAACATTAGAACTGAATACATATAAATTGATGAATGAATAAACAAGACTGCTCCACCTAATGAACCTCAACTTACGAGTTTTCTTCCAAAAGCACAATAAAAGCCTAGTACATCCCAAGAAAACCCAAGCTAACACAATTAAGGCAAAATGGTATCCACTCATAGTTACCGAACTGATAGCCCCAAAATATGCTGAGGATTTGCATGTCACTCTAAACCAAGTGAAGAGAAAAGTGAAGGCAACGGACCTGCCCGTTTGAGAACCAGCAAATATATATATCTGATTCATTTGCATTTAGTCAAGACCGGAAACAGCAAATAAAATATTTAGCACTTGGTTTCTCATTATTTATTCATATTGACTGGATAGGATGTGAAAAATTTCAAATATGAAGCATCCCACACAATATTCCACTAATCTATAGTCTTCTGCTACTCAAAACGTTCTCCTGTTCCTTTATAGCAGTGCAAAAGGTCGTTTTTAGTTTAGTATCACATTATAGATGCCAAGCGTTCAAAACACTCATTAGATGATGTTGAACCCCATCCTGAAGACTACTAATTGCTTCATACTTGCATAGCAGGGACGTTACTGTCTTAGACATTCAACTCATAACATATAATAAGACAGAAAAGACATGCTGCTAGTTTATGTGGTTATTACCTTAAAGGGCTTTTAGACTTGAATCAAAGGTCATAGACAGATACAGACAGTCAAAGTCAGCAGTATCTGTATATGCACCAAGTCTGTACTAGTGAACACTGGGAGAAAAAACTTCTAAATCAATGATCAACACTGATTCTCCAAAGGCTTCACACATTTAAAGGCCTAATTATCCCTCATTGACTTCAGAAAGTTCCACATCTATACAGGACTGCACAATCATCCACAAAATTGACTATGTTGCTCAGAGACCTCTAAGAAGAATATGCAATGCCTTAGTCAACCCCAACATGAACATTCTGCTAGCACCTGTACAACGTGTCTTCAACACTCGAGACATAAAAGTAAATCAAATTAAGGCCCCGTTTGGCCATAGATTTTGCCAAAATAAACTTGGGTTTTATTTGGCAAACACATGTTTGGCCATAACTTTTGCCTATATTTTGGCAAAATCCCAAGTCCCAAATCCCAAAACCAGCTCAATAGCTGGTTTTGGGCCAAATCCCTCATAATACACATGTTTTTCCAAAATAAATTTGGGAAATATGTTTTGAAAACGTATGTCCAAACACATTTTCATCTTCAAGCCAAACTTCACCCAAAGCAGATTTTTCAAAACAAAATTGGGAATCTATGGCCAAACGCTAGCTAAGAATTCCATTTCCTCTCAATTGAAACGGCATACACTCTGGTACTTGCGGGATACATTCAAATTTTTAAAAAATATTTCAGGAAGTACAAAAATAATCTGACAAGGGCAAAAAAGAAGAGAGGAATACAGTTAAAGTCTGAAACAAAGGGCTTCAACTGCCAGGCAAGGAATCCTACAACCTCTCTTAATATTTGAATTCTTTTTTTCTTTTGAGTAAGCCTCTCTTAATATTTATCTAGTATGTTTGATTAATTATAAATTCAGACACCTTGGATTTTTGCTATCTAAGGCTTATATCCTTTTTTAAATGGAAAATTAATTTATCCACTTTTGTTATTTAATTGATGGTAAGCATTTCTGTGTTTCGAATTTTTCAAAAGTTTAAGCATTTCTTAATAGGTATTCATTGACACTAGAGCACAGGAAGGTTTGGAATACTAGTAGCAGATGCTTTCTCATTCTTAACTTGTCAAAAGTTCAAGCATTTCATAAATAACTTTGGTAATTTCAAATTGTTTTTCAATTGTTCATTCATATTAATCAGATAGGAGGATGATAAAGGTAAAAGCTTGAGTTATTTAACTTCTATACCACCTTATTATTCACATAATGAGTGTTTTACATCAGCACAAGCACCACATCTATAATGCAAAAAATCATAAGAGAACCAGAACTATTTTCCCATGCTTTCAGACTCACCTATATCAACATCTAAGATATGGAAAATCTTTGAGTCTCAGTCTGCTAAGAGCTAGAACACTCACATGTCGTGCAGAGACAGAAAAGGACCCAACATACACATTCATGGAAAAACAGAATCTACCTAGGATCTTGATATCATGCTACAAGAACGAGTCAATCGAACTATCAGGCTGACTCCATCTATGGTAGCCTCTCGCTCGACTGGATCCTGAACATACTGCTTCCTGCACCCGGGACAACGCCCATCCTCCTCAAGAATCCTCTTGTGACAAAAGAGACAAAGCCTAAACCCACATGAACAAGGGAGAAAACTTGTGTCTGTAAAATCCAAATCTTCACAGCATATAGGACATGACGTGGGTATGGAGGATAAACTTTTACATCCCCATACAGAGCCTCCCCTACAATGCCGCTCGGAATTCATTGGAAAACTATACTGCTTCGACAAGGTTGGCAGACTCGGTGGACGGAAGGTATCATCAGGCCTCCACGCCTGGCAACTGAGAGGAGGTTTAGGTGCCAATCCTCTGTCATTAGACTCTGAAACCTGCCTATTAGAAGTCACTTGCCTAGAACTCATATGCGCAACATTCTCATCCCTCTCACAATGTGAATCCAAGCTGGGATTATGCTGCTCCTGTTTGTGATCAGTGGCAGCCAGAGCATCAGCAACAGCCTCCCAATCGTCCAAGCAGTCGTCATCTTCTTCGCTCATACTCCCTGAACAACATCCACCACTGCTACTGCTGGTACAACTACTACTGCTGCTGCTGCTCCCAGTGAAATTAGTCCCAGAATCATTTCCTCCCAAAACACTACTGGTGTGGCTTGTAGGTGAATCAGAATCGCTGTAGTGGTTTGATGACCCTTCATTGTCCTCTTCGCCTCTCGGCTTTATCTGCAACTTCTCAATCAATCGTCTCCTCTCACTCTCATCATTCTTTGCTTGATTATGTGTTCCTCCAGCATTTGGTTCCTCCTTCAAGCCTTTGTTCTTCACTATACAAAACCCCAACACCAAGATTTAAGAAACATAGACATAACAAGAAATTCAAATAAATAATCACATATATATGGTGACTAAAAATCTTGAAATTAAAGGGACAAAACGAGACTTTAAGTTCTATGCAGTGACGGTATCACACAATCGGTTACAGGTAAATCTCTTGAAAAGCACTGATTAGTAATCTGATACAAATGGTAGTCAATCTGGCTAATACAACTTAAAGTTCACCGATATTTTAAAAAAAACTTTAGTTTACAGTGTTTATTGCTTAAATCCATAAAAGATGCAAATGGAAAATTCAGCAAAAGGCAGATCACAAATACATGCAAAATTATATATGAAAAAAGGAGATATTATGCAACCTAGTGAAAGCCACTGCTCGCGTCGAGCATCAAGCTTGCACTGCTTCAACTTAGCCGACCGATTAGCCTGAAAAATTACGCAGAAATACAACTCAATCACTAAAAAAATATTGAAAACGTAAATGAATAGGTAGAAACTAAAAACAGAAATAGTTACCCTTTTTTTCTTGGCAAAATCTTTGGGGTTAGAGGAAGCAATAGGGATCGAACCGTTGAGGATTGAATCGGAACCCATTGTTGATGAGTCAAATCAGTAATTGATTGGAAGGGGATCAAAAACCCTAAAATTGTGAGATGAATATCTCAAGAATATAGAGAGAGAAAGCGATAGATAGATACGGAGGGAGAAAGAAAGCCTGTGGTGAGTGAAAGAGAAACGGATAACGGAAACTTCTGTATCTGCTTCGCTCAGATCTTTTTCGTCTGAGAAACCAAACGTTTAGCACTGGTGCCCTTAATATAGCAATCTTTATTCCGCAATTGCCCCTGGTTTCGACCCGAATTTCCGCCTGCCCCGTGAGAATGACGAGAAGATTTTACAGGAAATTAGGGGTTGATAATGAAATGAGGGCATTTCTTACCTACGGCGCGGAAGTAACCACGACGTCGTTTGAAGTTCTGGAATTGGTAATCCCGTGGTTTGTGGTTAAAATTACTTTGAGCTCGTTAGCTAGGGTAAAATAACTTGTGTCCCAAGCATCAAATCTCAAAATTTACATCTTGGTAAATGCTTGGTTAATTAAATTACATCAACTTTTGGCAGGTTTTCTAAAACATAGGAGTAAAAAAAAAAATCAGTTATTTCTGCTTATTGAAAAACTTTTCTAATTCAATCTCCTGATAATAAAAAATGATTTATGTGATCAAATTGTGTTTGACGCTCTCTTTTTCTAGACATCAAAATTTATTTTTTTAGTTAAATCAAATTAATTAACAGCCTTGATATATGTTGCATGGAATATTTTTTTCTTAATATTTGCACTGCAGAAAACTATTGATCATACTTTTTTGTGTGTGTGAAAATGCAAGGAAATAAATCAACAACAAGAAGAAAAGATATATAAGTTGTTAAAGTGAGTATTTAAATAAGCTTAAGACCGTATTTATTTGTTAAAACAAGAAACTTTATACTTCCTCCATTCTATATTAGTTGTCATATTTAGCTTTTTGATAGTCAATTTGACTTCTATTTAAAGCTAATTTAGATCAGATCAAATTAATATTTTTTATATAAAATTAAGATAGAGTCTCACATCGGCAAAACACAAGAGGGATGTTGGGTATATAAGTTAACAAGCCTTAGACCCTAGTGACGCGTTTTAAACTCATAAGGGCCTAGGCCAAAACGGACAATATCACTAGCGAGCTGGCTTGTTACATGAACCATATATTTGCAAATATTTCCATTGATAATAGAGGGGAATGTGCAAAAGGAAACCATTATGTATTCTACAACTACCTATTGAACATAAATATTTTAAGTGTTGTTTGCCCCACTAAATGGTCGTACTTATTGATCAATATTTGGGGATGAAAAGGTAATCTGAATATGCCATTATTGATAGACAAAGACCTGCCATCATTGAATTGAATGAGAACAAGAAGTGCCTCTTCTTAAGATGCACAAAATAATGCGAAATCCCGTCATTTCCCCCTCTAAGCCATGAAATAATGTGTCCCATGCAAACGATTGTTGTGATCACACCAACATCATTATTTTCATCACCAATAAAACTTGTTTTATTTTGATTTGTTTGTTAAAGTTTATAATTAGTACAATGAATAATGAAGGTACATTGCATTCTTAATTAGTGACGGAGACACGTTTAGTAAAGGGTCTACTAGAAGAATTCCTAGCAGAAGAAAAACAGAAGTTTCGGATTTGGCAAAACTTGTTGACAAGGTTGTGCAAGTGGAGCTTACTGGTGGAAGACAAATAGAAGGAACACCTAAAGGCTATGATCAGCTGCTAAATCTTGTGTTGGATATAGCCTTTAATTTGGGCACCTTAGATATTCCGATAATTCCCTGAAGACTACAGACCGGACACGAGGTCTTGGCGTAATAGTCTGCCGGAGTACTGCAGTAATGCTTGTGGCTAGGAGTGGCATACGGGGTGGTCCGGATCGGTTATGGCTGGGTTAAAAATGAATAATGCAGAAACGGATAAAATATCTTACCCGGGCCATAGCTAATAAGGATAGAAAACGGGTTAACCGGCGGATAATATGCATACCCGTATTATCTATGGTTTCTTTAATATTATCACTTTTGGAAGAATTCCTAGTATTCCAAACTTGAAGAAGCCCCAATTTAAGTCTTTGCAAATATAAAAGTTAAATACATTGGTTATTTATTTTTAAGCGGATAATAAGGTTGCCATCCATATTTGACCCTTTTTTTAAAGTTTATTATTCGATCCTTTTTTTAGTGAATTAGCTTAGTGTACGTGCATTGCACGTGTGCCTCGCATCAAGTAAATATATGTGCAAGAACAATGTATTTGACTACAAATGTTTCATCCTGATTTTGTATTTTTTCCTTATAAATTTAGCATTGATATATTTGTACTAATTTTCATATATGCTAATCTTAGCTTGTATTACATTTTCAATTGTTGTAATTTCAAGGTGTGTGTGTGTGTGGGGGGGGGGGAATTTCGAAAACAATATGGAAAATTAGAGCTTTTGAATAAGAAAAATGAATGCGGGTGGCAAAAAATTTAGGTTTGTTCTCACCATTTTATTCCCTTCTTTTTAGTCGTTTGCTTATTCTGATCTCAAAAAAGTTTATCTAACTAAAACTGGCATGAGAACAATACGTAAATAAATATCAAATACGTGAATAAAGTTACAGACGAGCACAAAAACAACTAAGCAGCATAGAATTTAAATCAATAATTAAAGCTAAGATCATAAATTAATAGGATTATGTCATCATGCCAGTAAAAATTTACAGCAACTATGAAATACATGGCACATTAAAAATAATCTACAATAACAATAACAAAAAACTCAGTATAATCACATAAGTCTGTGGAGGGTAGTGTGTACACAATCCTTACTCCTACTTAAAAGTAAAGAGGTTATTTCCCATATACCCTTGACTCAAGAGAGGATGAAAAGAAAGTAAAAAACAAACAAATATATTCATTAGGTAAAGAAATATCAAAAACAAAAATATAATAGAAGAAAATCGAACATTTATGTAAAAACCTATCCGAAAGTGAACTGAATAACTTTCAAAAGCCTATCCAACAATTAATAACTAATCATGAAATCTTACGAGCACATAAAATATTGTAATATAGCAATACATGTGTAGAAATAGTTGAAACTTTTAAACCTAAAAAAAGGAAAAAGAGATTTTTGAACGTGAAATCAATAGATAATTTGTCCTGGTGACTTCATATTGTAGTCCTATGGGCAGTCAAATATGTACTTATTGTATTTTTTTCCTCCAACTTTTCTATCAAACAAAATTTACTACACTAGGATGTTAGAAATTACAATTACACCAACATATTTTCGTAAGGAAATCAATTCAAATCATTAGATTTCGATAAATAGTGGATTGAATTTAGATTCACTTTTCCTTCTTTGGTCATGAATTAGAGATTTATGTAGTTGCTATTTATGTATTTCTGATAAGAATTGTAACAACCCGATCGATAGTTTTGAGATCTGGCGCGTTCTTTGGCGGTTCGAGGCCATGAGCAGCTTCACTTCAGGTATTATGACTTGTACGAATGGTCGAAATTGAAGTCCTAGAGTTTTGGAGTTGATTTATAAAGAGAATTCTCATTTCGGAAGCTTTAAGTTGAAAAAATTTGTTAGGTGGTGACTTTTGAGTAAACGACCTCGGAATCATGATTTGAAGGTTCCAAAAGGTTCGTATGATGATTTCGGACTTGGGCGTATGTCTGGATTGGGGTTTTGATGACCCGGGAGCGTTTCATCGTCTATCCTGGAAGTTGGCATTTTGGAAGAAGTTCATAAATTTGGGTTGAAGTGTGTTTCAGTGTTATCGATGTCCGTTTGGAAATTCGAGTATGAGAATAGCTTCGTATGGTGATACTGGTATTGGTAGCGCATCCGGAAGTGGATTCGGAGGTCCGTACGTCATTTTGGAGTCATTTGGCTAAAGTTAGAAATTTGAAGGTTTTTAAGAAGTTTGACCGAAAGTGGAATTTTTGATATCGGGGTCGGATTTTGATTCCGAAAGTTGGAGTAGGTCTGTAATGTTGAATGTGACTTGTGTGCAAAATTTGGGGTCAATCGGACGTGATTTGGTAGGTTTCGACATCGAATGTAGAAGTTTGAAATTTCAAAGTTCATAAAGCTTGAATTGGAGTGTGATTCGTGGTATTAGCGTCGTTTGATGTGATTTGAGGCCTTGAGCACGTCCGTATTATGTTTTGGAACTGGTTGGTGGGATTGGACGGGGTCCCGGGGGCCTCGGGTGGATTTTGGGTGATTAACAGATCGAAAATGGGATTTGAGAAGAGGCTGAGGGTTGTTGTCATCTGGTGTGACCGCACCTGCAAGGTTTTGGCCGCAGGTGCGGAGCCGCAGAAGCGGCCAAAGGAGCACATATGCGGTTGAGAGGGGAAAATGTTGGGACCGCAGATGTGGTCATCTTGCTGCAGAAGCGGGACCACACCTGCGGAAGAGAAAGTGCAGAAGCGGAGCGAGGGGCGTTGTGGAAGACCGCAAAAGCGGTAGTTGGGGACGCACCTGCGGAACCACAGAAGCAGTCAAGTGACTTTATGTCGCGCCCCCTTTTTCCCCAGAAGCACTCCTTTCAGGGCCTGGTTTAAAAGGGTTTTTGACATTGGTTGGGACAACTCGTCCCTTTTGGAAAAGGGGTTTGCATATTTGAAGAGTCGCCACCTAACGATTTTGAGATGCGTTAGGGCACCTATCAGTGGTTCATTTACTACTACGTTTGATAACCAGAGACAGGGTGAGGGCTTGAAATTATCCTAAGGGGAAGGTGTTAGGCACCCCTCAGGATCCACAAGTGTGGTTCCCGGCCAAATAACTTTTGTGAATTTTGTACAGTTAGAAAATAAACAAATATGGTTCAAATAATAGGGGATTTTAGTCTAAGTACACATAGGTTTGAAAACAATTGATAGAGAGATAGATTTTGAAAAGAATTATAGTCTAAGCATGTATTCAAGTAAGAGTATCCTAAGTTTGTTTGTAATATGGATCACATCAATGCAATACCCGGTATGCCACTCATCAAAGAGGGGCTACACGTGGTATTAGCGCACCGGTCATCATATCCATATCTACCCTTTCCCACCCTGTGAGGTAATTAAAGCAAGTGTTGGTCACGACCTCTATTGCATGATATTACCCGTCCCTTCCTATTAGTCCCGAAGGGATTTAGGACTTCTATCCTATAGAGGAGGTTCTAGGCAGACCTCAGGTTTTAAAGGTAAAAATACTAAGGTGACATATAGGAAAACAAGCAAGACTGCAAACAAGGGATACCACATAAACAGGAAAGGGGCTCAAATGCCTCCACAGATAATGCAAGTAATTAGCATGACTCAAACACAATTAAGGTATGGGTTTGAGTTCAGATCCTAAGCATGGTATCTAGGTGATAACAACAGAAAGACATATTTATTGCATAACTCAGAGAGAAAGTCCTAATCAGTTTTGCCTACTGGTTTTAAACATGCTGACAGTTAGACAATAATCACAAGAGAGCAGCTCCAGTTTTATATTTTTTTTTAGTTAGTTGCTTACCTAACGCTTGCCTATGCGTGGGATAATATGTAACAGTTGTTCAGAATTGTCAACAGTTTTAGGTTGTTATACCTAAGAGAATGTAGTTCTAAGTGTGGCAGAATATACAGAAATTAATTACCATTTGTTAGAGCGAAGTGACCTATTTCATACTCAGTAATTAGACTAAGTGTAATTAGGCGAGTGTGATCCTAGAACATGATATCTAATGCAGAAACATGCAGAATAACTTAAAACAGGATTTCTAAATGCGTACCAAATTATGCGCAAGTTTCAGAATAGGCAGAAGTGACATTTTGTTTTAATGTTGTTTTACCCTAAAACAGGATTTGTAAGTGTGTGGCATGGTTATAGCATGGTGGACATGATTGCAGTTTGTGTTAACGCATTTATCCTAGGACATGATTTCTAAATGAGTTTCAGAATAGGCAGAATTACATAATGACAGTTTATGTTAATGTTGTTATTTACCTTAGAGACGGGAGTTCTAAGTGACGATGAGATGCCGAAAACAGTACATATGAATCCTAGGGAGCATGATATCTAATTCATGGCATGCTTGGCATGTATTATACCTAATCATGGCTGCTAGTGCGCACAGAAGAAAAGTAGACCTATGAGCATGATTTATACCTGATGTTTTATACGTCAATACCACACAAGAGGGGGTGTGTGATTTGTGTGGTGTCCAATTTTCGAGTGCAAGTCTCTATAGAAGAACCTGGTTCTTCTAGGTGTTCCAACTCGTACTGTTGCGGAATAAAAAATGCAGAAAAGTAAAGAACACAGAGATTTTTACGTGGAAAACACCCGGCTCAAAAGGTGAAAAAACTACGACCTACTACTCAGTAGAATTTTCCCAAACTCTTCACTATAACTCTGAGCCAAACAGCATTTACAAAATAAACTCTTTTGTAAGCCTAAAGACTAACTCTAATCCCTTTGTAGCAAACTAGCCTCTAGCTAATTACGACAAACTTCAAGTTATCTCTAACTTGATCAATGTGTACCTATTACAATTGCTTCTAATAAAGCTGAAAGATATAATATTTAATCACCTACTACAAACCAACTAGACTCAAAAGATAACAGATGGAACTGGTTCTTCTAGCTGGTTCAAGTAGCTTTTGTGTCGCACAAGGAATCTTCTTGCAAAATTGCTTTGGTAATTTTGCTTTCAGTTCTTGTTTCACTTCTGCCTTTGTGCGATCAAATCTTCAGCAGGAATGCTTCAACATTTTATAGCGCCAGTAGTTGAGATGTTGTTGTTTAGTTCTAGTGCAACTCTTCCTTGGTGGAAGAGTTTGTGTTCATCAACTTCCTTGATTGTTTCTGTCCTTGCTGAATTCAAACTCTTTCTTCTTATCACTTTGCAACCTTTCCGCTTTAGGAGACAACCTCTTAGTTCATAGATAATTCACAGATCATGTTTATCTCCTGTGCATATATGCTTCTTGTGCCAATGGGTCTATTTGATAATGTTTGCCCTGATGGACCTGGTTCAACTAGGTAGGCATTTGTCAATCTTCAAAATCATGCAGTGACTTGGTTCAACAAATTCCCCCTTTTTGATGATGACAAACTTTGTGCTCAACCCTGTACATACTTCAGTCCAACATAGACACTTTGAAAAGTTTTTAAGCATTTATCATAGAGAGACCAGGTTCATTAGGTTATAAAATATCACAAAAATCTTTTGAAAAGCACATATCTTCCCCCTTTTGGCATCATCGAAAAGTTGCAAAATGATAAACTTACCAGAGTTATTAATAATTATTCATGGCCATTGAGGCAACTGCAGATGCAAAGCATGATTAATCATCAAAAGAAACCAATCAAATGTAAGTTATTTAAGAAACTGGGACAAAATCAATAACCAAAAAGCAAATTCATTGATTAGATCCTAGATCAAGCACCATACACAAAATGAATTAAAGACAGTCGCAACCATGAGCAAAAAACATAACAAGATAAAATCCCAAACTGGCATTGAAAGGGTTTTGGTGGCACTGGACTCCTAAGGCTGGGAAGGGGAAGATGAGGTTGTGGTCTTGGCTTGAAGAAAAGAGAGCATTTGTTAAAGAACACCCTCATTCTTCTCCTTATCTTTGGCTAATTCAATTCTGAGAGCATCCCGCTCAGCTTCAACCTCAATAAGACGAGATGTCAATCGAAGGATCTCCGCATCCTTTATCTCACCTTCCTGCACAAGTGACCTGACCTTGCTGTTAATAGGCATTTTCCTAGATGAACCAGGTTCATCCTCAGGAACATTTATAATGTAGTCACAGGTCAGCTGTGTATTATTCCCAAAATAGTCCTTAGCATTAGCCATCTCAGCTTTCTTCACAGGAACCTTGAAGTGGGCAAGCACAACAGTCAGAATAAATCCATAAGGTATATCATGTGCCTCGGTTCCATTCACAACTCTGTCCAAGAGCTGGATGATGAAAGCAGGCCAATTGATCTGCTTATCCCTGTACAAGCATTCCATAAGTGTGAGGTCCATATAGCTAGCAATGTGCCTTCGTTCTTGTCTTGGCAGCAGAAACTTGATCACAAACTCAAAGAATAGTTTGTGCTGAGATTGCATCTCACTCTTGAAAACTGCCATGGGCTCAGGTTCTTGATCATTTTCACAGAAAAACATGATGATGTTGAGAGCTGAGGACATGCCATCCAGATTAGGCCATCTTTGCCTTGTATAGTCATCATAACCCTCAACAGGGATATTCAGTATCTCCCCCAACTCCTTTGCATCAAAGGAGATTTCAACTCCATGAACCCTGGTAGTTACACTGCCATCCTTGACAACTGCGTTGGCCATAAATTCAACCAACTTATTTCTATCCAGCCTTCCTTCCAGGTGAAGAACCATGTCCTTCCACCCTTGCACGTCTAGGGTATCCATCAGGAAAATCATTCATTATTCCTCAAGGTCTCTAACCAGCTTTCCCTTTAAGATAGTACGATTGCCAAACATGGTGAGCTTGTCAGTCTCTTCACCAGACTCTTCCTCTTCTCCTCCACTCCATTCCTCATCACCAGTAATCTTAACTTTCCTTGGCTCAGATCTGGTCCTCTTTGCAATAGTTGAGGGTGTGACAGACACAGAAGCTGACTTCTTGGAAGAAGCCTTAGCTTTCTTGGGTTTAGGTGTCTCAACCACAACTGGAGCAGGTTGCTCCTCATGATGGACTAGGTTCATCGCATCATCATTAATAGTAACTGCCTCAACAGGCTCTCCCACTTTTGCCTTTCCCTTGGTAGCCTTCTTCTTTTTTTCTCTCTCGGAGCTCTTTCCAATTCTTCCTCCCCTTGCCGGACAACACTTCTTATAGCTCGAATCTTTGGGGCGGGAGCATCAGCTGATAATGACGCTTTCCTCTTCTTTGGTGGAACTGGGGTAGTAGCCTTCTTGGACTTAGGAGTTCTTTTCTTTTGGGGATTATAGGACTCCCCCAACTTCTTCAGCATCTCAGTCAGCGTCTCCTCAATAGATGAACCAGGTTCATTTACTGATTGTTGTAGGCTCTCCAGTCCTGCTGCTACTTCTCCAGAAATGCTTCCCCCTAAAGATGTGACTCCTTATTCATCAATCACAGGAGCGGGGTCACAAATAGCCAGAGTGGCACCGTCCTTCCCAGATCCCCTTACTGAGCTCCCTTCTCCCTCTCTCTCAAGGTTTATATTTTTACCAAGTTTTCTCCGCCTATCTGGCACCTCTACATCCACAATCGACCCAACCAAAACAAATCTGTTCTCAGCCATACCAGTGTATTGGTGAGTTAATACCGCTAAGTAAAAAGAACATAAGTGTTAATTTTAGCAAAGGGATTGATAAAAGAGTGTTATAGTTGGCCTTATTGACTCATGTTCGGGCTTTGGGAAGATTCAGGATTTATGCTTCGTACAAAGGTGATTTATAAGGGAAGCGAATTAGTCGGGTGTTTCATTGATATGGGTGTTCACGGGCAAGCAGAGCCTTGGAGTTGATAATATTCGGGACCAAGCAAGAGTGGGTGACTCTCGACAACGGTCCTAGTGAATTCAAAGGTTAGAATGCGGTGCCTCAGGATTTCAAGCCTGCGGTATGGCTCGGAATGTTCTATGATATTCTCAACTTGCAGAATAGCATTTGGAGGAAAAAGAGAAAATGACTTCTGATCCATAGAAAAATTATTAGAATGGGCGTATCAGTTGAAGATACGAATGTGCGTGCTAGGAGGGCATGAAATAGTTCATGGGTTTGGAGGCGATGTGGTCTCGTGAAATGGGGTCACTCATGACGAGTGTGAATTGAGTTGTTATGTGATGACTGGAGTTGTCATTATTTCTAAGGCAAGTCTAGACTAAATTAGAAGAAGTCGAATTGATTAGAAATGGTTAGATTGGCATGATGGTGGCAATGATCAGTTCCTTCAGCGTGTTGAATTACACATGTGCTTTGTGGCGGTACGTGCGAGGCTTGGCGGACACCGTAATTGATTTTATTTGGAGGCGTTTGAGTATTATGACATGTTATGTGTAGATGGATCCTAGAAGAGTTATGGTGATTTAGACCACTACTTGAGGTTGGTATATTTTTTTGCGGATATGAGAATTCAGTCACGTGTTGAAATGGTTCTCTTGAAATGAGTTAAGTAGAAGGTTTCTATATGATGACGTGTTTACCCTATTAGTGGTTCAGGAGATATGATGAAATTCTTATACTCCTGCGTGTTGGTGTGATTAAGTGCATCAAGTAGCATGGGATTCGAAAGTTGAGGATTCAAGATTTGCGGTTCGTTATTGACAAGGATGTCCTGAGCTCAGAAGAGCACGATATGGATTTAGATGTTTAAAGTAAGATGGTATTGTTTTTGGAGTCACCTAAGGTCGATGTCATGTGTAAGAGGCCTTTTGTATTGATTTGTAAATTCTTGATTTGCTTTACAACTTTAGTGTGGTCGGTGGTATGGATGTGCAGACTTGTTACCGTGTGTGGAAGGTCGTGGGAGCGTGACCGCGGGAAGATTGTATAAGTGTGACAGGTAGTCACTTAGGTGATCGAAGATTTTCAACCAAGTGTAGAGATTGTGGTGATATCGTTAATTTGAGAATTTATGCCCGAATGGCACTCGGTTTATTGGGGTGTGGACTATGGAGGTTTACTCCGGTTATGATGGGTGACCTTGTGTGTTATGGGGAAAAGGGTTATTATGGATCCTTGAAAGGTTATTAGCCTAGTACGGTGTGATCAGAATCGGCTTGAGGTCCGTGGACAGATTTAAATATGAATATGGGCTCTATATCAGGCTAGATGTGTTCATTTCAGCATAGCGCTTCTTATGGAGGAGTATTCAGACGTTGCAGGTTGTTTCGTCGTCGGCTATTTCATGTAATGTTATGTGGTGCCGTGTGAGTTGTGAAACGACTTGATAAATTTCATATGTGTTGAGGTTCCGCGTAGCGTTGGTGTTATGTGATCAGGATGGCTCTTGAGATTCTGACCATATATCGCACCTCTGTTGTGCTTGAGTTTGTAGCTTATGGCACTATATGTCTCCCCAGAGATGGTATTATGCACTTAGCGTTGCTTGTGACTGATATTCATCATTTTGTGATAATGGGAATTCTAGCTTAGTAACTATCTCCTTATATAGATTTTATGTGCGGATCGGGTGGCACGCCGCCACAGGTATGTTGTTTGGAGCGGGTTGCATGCCACAACAGTGTGATATTGAGTACAGTCCCCTATATCTAGTTGTGTGTATTTTGCTTCCTATTTTCTGAGGAAAGTTCATATTAGTTGTGTGGGTTGAGTAGTCCTTTTGAGGGTTCGTTTTCTTTATGTATCACGTTCGAGTTTATAGCCTATTGGCACATTGTGGCATCATGTGAGATTTTGGCAGAATCTAGGGTGGCTTATGGCTTGGGCAGCTTACACTAGGTGAGACAAGATTATTGGAACTAGGGTCAGCGCAATCAGATTAAATGAAGTGAATTAAAGAACAAATACCATTATTTGGTTCCTAATGAGGTGATGATTCTAGTCAAAAGGAGAGGTTCAGTGATTTTTAGACTCTACAGTTGGTAATAAAACTCTACACATCTCTTTCGACGTGGCGGTCATGTAAAAGTTGGGGCAAGATGTATATAGGTCATGAGAAGCATTAGGAACATCAGATTCGTGGAATTTTGGCTATTAAGATCAGAGAATGTTATTATGGTTAGGTGCATTATGCGGTGTATAGTGTTAATTCAGCAAAGGCATGAAATCATATTCTGGTACATCGTGTGGTGATTGATACTGTGTTCGTATGTTGGGAACAGGCATGGTAGAGAATTTCGAGTGTTGGAATTTGGCTCTAAGGCTTATTTGGCTAAGTGAAAAAGGGAATCTTCTGATTTGTTCGAGCAAATGTACTCGACTGGGTTGTGGTAGCACGGGCATGTGAACTAGGTGTTAAACAATGATTCTAGACAACTCCGGAGCAGTTCTTGGCACGTTCGAGGACGAACGTATGTTTAAGTGGGGGAGAATGTAATGACCCGACCGGTTATTTTGAGATCTAGCGCGTTCTTTGGTGGTTTGATACCATGAGCAGCTTCACTTCAGGTATTATGACTTGTACGCATGGCCGGAATTGAATTCCGAGAGTTTTGGAGTTGATTTATAAAGAGAATTCTCATTTCGGAAGCTTTAAGTTGGAAGGATTGGTTAGGTGGTGATTTTTGAGTAAACAACCTCGGAATCATGATTGAAGGTTCCAACAAGTTCGTATGATGATTTAGAACTTGGGCGTGTGTTTGGATTGGGTTTTGGATGACCTGGGAGCGTTTCATCGTCTATCCAGGAAGTTCGCATTTTGGAAGAAGTTCATAAATTCTGGTTGAAGTGTATTTCAGTGTTATCAATGTCATGGGAATCCAAGCATGAGAATAGCTTCGTATGGTGATTCTGGTATTGGGAGCGCATCCGCAAGTGGATTCCGAGGTCCGTAGGTCATTTTGGAGTCATTTGGCTAAAGTTAGAAATTTGAAGGGTTTTAAGAAGTTTGACGGGAAGTGGACTTTTTGATATCGGGGTCGGATTCTGATTTCGGAAATTAGAGTAGGTCCGTAATGTTGAATGTGACTTGTGTGCAAAATTTGGGGTCAATCGGACGTGATTTGGTAGGTTTCGGCATCGAATGTAGAAGTTTGAAATTTTAAAGTTCATAAAGCTTGAATTGGAGTGCGATTCGTGGTATTAGCGTTGTTTGATGTGATTTGAGGCCTTGAGCAGGTCCGTATTATGTTTTGGAACTTGTTGGTGTGATTGGATGGGGTCCCGGGGGCCACGGGTAGATTTCGGGTGGTTAACAGATCGAAAATGGGATTTGAGAAGAGGTTGAGGGATGCTGTCATCTGGTGTGACCGCACATGCGAGGTTTTGGCCGCAGGTGCAGAGCGGCAGAAGTGGCCAAAGGAGCGCATATGTGGTTGAGAGGGGAAAATGTTGGGATCGCAGATGCGGTCATCTTGATGCAGTAGCGGGACCGCACCTGCGGAAGAGGAAGCGCAGAAGCGGAGCGAGGGGCCTTGTGGAAGACCGCAGAAGCGGTAGTTGGGGCCGCACCTGCGGAACCGCAGAAGCAGTCAAGTGACCGCAGGGAAAGACAAGAGGCAGTGAGGTTCTTTAAAATCGGGGTTTGGCTTATTTTCACCCCATTTCTTTCATGGGAGCCGATTTGGAGCAACTTGGGAGTTCCATTTACACCACCAAGCATGAGGTAAGTGGTTTATACTAGTTTGAGCTCAATACATTGATTGTGTATATGTTTTAACATTGAAATTAATAGAAAGTTGGGATTTTGAGGAAAACCTAGAAATTTGGTATTCTTGAATTTTGACCACAATTTCGTACATGAAATTGAGAGTAAATTATATTTGGGGTCGTATAGTTATGGGTGATCATTATCTTCAAGAAAATTCGGAATTCGGGCACGTGGGCCCACGGGTGATTTTTATCGACTTTCCAATTGGGGTTAGAAATTATTATAAATTGAATTGTTATGAGTAATTGAGTATACATTTATGGGCTTGCATAATTATTTACTAGTTTTGGAGCATTTTGCATCGATTTGAGTAATCAGAAGGGCTTGGAAGCTGGTTATGGAACTTCGAAGCGAGGAAAGTCTCCTTTCTAACCTTGTAAGAGGGAATTGTCCCCATAGGTGAAATAATTAATTATGTGCTATTATTTATGGGGTCTACGTACACACGAGGTGACGGGAGTCAGTGCATAACTACTATTATGCTTATGTCCGGGTAGTCTAGGACCCAAAAGCATGCTTTACTTGTCGTACTTGTAATTTTACTGATAAATTCAAAATGCTTAAATCATATCGAACTTGTCAAATGAATTTCTAAAAAGATTAAACACCATCTTCTTGACCATTAAAAGAGAAATTGTCATTTCCTTGGGTAATTGCTTTCCTGATGAAGTCTGGATTGACTGTTTGAATGTGTGTATCGATGAGTACCTGCGTCGCATGAATGATTCATGAGTGGGGTAACTCTATTATTTATATTTGACCGCGTCGCACGTATGATTCGCAAGCGGGGTAATAGATGCATCTATGTGTGATGACCCAAAAGGTCATCCAATATAATTTTAACTAAATTCGTGTTCCGAGGCCATGAAAGCCTCCTCTTATCTCACCTCGATGTGCGTGAGCAACCCGGGCGTGTAGTCGGGAAGCCGTTAAGTGGGAAATTGAATAAATGTTGAATTTATGATAATTAGTTGAATAAAGTTGACTTTGGTCAACATTTTTGGTAAACGGACCCGAACCCGTGATTTGACGGTCCCGGAGGGTCCGTAGGAAAATATGGGACTTGGGCGTATGCCCGGAATCGAATTCCGAGGTCCCAAGTCCGTGAAATAAATTTTTAAAGAAAATTGTTTTCTGAAAAATATAAAGGCTTTTGAAAATGAAATTTGATGTGAAACATGTGTGATCGGGCCCGTATTGTGGTTCCGGAGCCCGGAACAGGTTCAATATGTTTATTATGAGTTACCTGTGGAATTTGGTAAGAAACAGACTAAGTTTGACGTTATTCGGACTTAAAGTGGAAAATATGAGAGTTTAAGATGTTGTGAAATATTACAATGATTTCGAAGCCTAAATCGTTGTTTTTATGTTATTTTGGTGGTGTAACTGCACGAGTGAGTCCGTAGGATGTTTTTGAGATTGTGTGTATAATTGTTGTTGAGCCCCGAGGGCTCGAGAGAGTTTCAGGTAGGTTCTGGAGTGTTTATAAACTTAGAACATAGCTATTGCAGGCATGAGGGGTCAGGTCTCTGAACCCACATCGAGGTCCGCGGTCGACCTTTCGCGGTCCGTGGTGAGACCTTCGCGGTCGCGGTCGCCCTAGCACGGTCCGCGGTGGGGGAGTTTCAGCAGGTTCTGCAATGAGGCCTTCGCGGCCGCGGTCGCTCTAGCGCGGTCCGCGGTGGAGGCCTGGGAGGGGTATATATAAACGGGATTTTCAGTTATTTTCTATTTTTCAAAACCCTAAAAACATAAGAGGCGATTTTCTAAACACTCTTTCTTCTCCAAAACATTTGTAAGTGATTTCTAACTCATTTTCTTTACTCCTTAACTTCTTTTTACAAGATTTCATCCTAGAATCTAGGGTTTTCATGGGGAAATTGGGAATTTTGGGAAAAACCTAAGAATATTAAAATTGGGAATTTAGACCTCAATTTGGGGTCGGATTCCAAAACCAATTATATATCCGGACTCGGGGGTGAATGGGTAATCGGGTTTTGGTCCGAATTTCGGGTTTGGACCAAGCGGGTCCGGGGTCGATTTTTTACTTTTTGGGGGAAAACTTTAGAAAACTCATTTCCATGCATTAGAATTGGTTCATTTAGTATTTATTGATATAATTAAGTAACTTGTGGCTAGATACGAGCGAGTTGGTGGTGGAATCAAGAGGTAAAGCGGTAGTTGAGGCTTGATTTGTGTTCGTGGCATCGAGGTAAGTGTTTGGCCTAACCTTAGCTTGAGGGAATAAGTATTGAGTCGTATTTGCTATGTGATATTCATGTCCAATGTATAGGTGAGGTGAAGGGTACCTATATGTTGTGATCAAGCATGCCTGTGAGTCGAACTTGATGAATTATATAGTTTTCATTGATATTCTCTGTGTTATGAAGTAATTCTCATTCTGGAAGCTATGCCTTGAGGGTAATTCATGATGTAGAATATTGTTGATTATTCGTTCGGTTGAGGATTATTTGTTCAGTTGTACTTCTGAGTGAGATTGGTTATAGTTGAGTCCCTTGCCGGGACGGTAGAATCCTTGTTGATTATTTCTGTACATTTGAGGTTTCTTATTATTGTCATTCCTGTCAACTGTTGCTTTTACATATGTTATGCACGAGGGGACATTCCGTGCCGAGTGATTATTATTTATGCACGAGGGGACATTCCGTGCCGAGTGATTATTATTTATGCACGAGGGGACATTCCGTGCCGAGTGATTGTGAGGTTATGCACGAGGGGACATTCCGTGCCGAGTGATTATTTATTTATGCACGAGGGGACATTCTATGTCGAGCGTTTGGTGAGGTTATAGCATGAGGGGACATGCCGTGCCGTTTCTGTTTATTTACTTGTTCAAAGCTGTTAATTCCTGCTGTTATTTATACATTTCAACTGCTATCTTGTTCTGTTGTTTCAATTAGTTGTTGCCCTTCATCCCCAGCATGTTATCCCCCGTTGTTGTATTTACTTGCTTACTTCCTGTCATTATTTCCTGTTATACTATTGAATTGCACAGGTGTTATCTGTTGTCGTGTCCTAGCCTCGTCACTACTTCGCTGAGGTTAGGCTCGACACTTACTCAGTACATGGGGTCGGTTGTACTGATGCTACACCTGTACTTCTTTATGTTAGGCAGATTATAGCGCCGGACCCAATGGACAATGATTCAGGGAGTAGCCTTTAGTCCACGGCGACACTGAGGTAGTCCTGCAGGCGTCCGCAGGCCTTGGAGTCACCTCTTATTCCATTCCTTTTTCTGTCTTTTTCTTGTACTTCCAAGATAGTTGTATACACTTTGTTTCAGACCGTTGTTTTTAGTAAATCTTAGATTGTTCGTGAGATTGTGATACCGGTTATGGGATGTAATTAAGGAAATTGTTATGAGATTTATTATTTAAGTTCTTGAATGTATTAGTCTTCCGCATTTTAATCATAATGGCTATAGTATCATTATTATTTAAATTGTCAATAAGTAAAGTTAACCAAAACGTTGGCTTGTCTAGCGGGTTCAACTTTAGATACCATCACGGCCTGAAGGTGGGATTTCGGGTCATGACACTATGGTTCGTGCCGTTCGACCCTTCGGCAGTGCACAATTTACATTTATGTTGGATCGGGCCGTACGACCTCGGAATTATCTGCGCATGCTACTTGTTTGGTGTTTTCCCTGACTTGAACTGCTTAAATGCCTTGATGTATGAACGGTCAACTGAAATGACGGAAACTAAAGTTTTAATTATGAAAGAAGTTGTCCCTTCGTGCAGTTATTTGCTATTTTATTATGACATCCATACTTATCGTCACATTTAACCATGTTAATTTGGCCTCTAGTAAGTGTCAAAGTCGACCTCTCGTCACTACTTCTTCGAGGTTAGGCGAGATACTTACTGGGTACACGTTATTTTTGTACTCATACTACACTTGATGTGCATTTTATTGCACAGACACACCTATTTCTAGTGGCCTAGCTTGGCGCATCGGCATGGTTGATATGGAGACTTAGATGAGCTGCACCTCTCGAGATGACCTGCAGCCAGCAGAGTCTCCTTTAGAGTATTGTGTTGTATTTTCCCTATTGTCCTATTTGTATTCCGGACGGTTATTGTATTTCATTTGTCTCCTAGAAATTTTGCTCATGCACTTGTGACACCGGGTCCTGGGATTACTATGTGATTTATTCATTATTTAAATTTATTAAAGACATTATATGTTTACTTGGTGGAAGTTCGTTAATTATTAATTAATGGAATGAAAAGGAAGGATTTCAAGAGTATTAAAATAAAGATTTAATTACCTTCTTTGTGTTGGCTCGCCTGACAGTGGTGTTCGGCGCCATCACGACCTTTATTGGATTTGGGTCGTGACAACATGGTATCAGAGCACTAGGTTCCCTTAGGTCTCACGAGTCATGAGCAAGTCTAGTAGAGTCTTGTGGATCGGTACGGAGACATCTGTACTTATCTTCGAGAGGCTACATGGCTGTTAGGAGCACTTCCCTTCTTGATTCCTCATCATGCGATTTGATTCCTTTGAGGCTTATGCCTATGTTTCTTTCCTACTCAATCTTACGCGAAACGCTTGTTATGGATCGGGAATTGAGGAAATGTAATGATACTACAGATGTGGTGCGGGATGTTTCTCCCTGCATAGTAGTTTGGGCTATTGTCGTCGCCTTGCAGTAGGATATTCTGACAATTTAGCTTGGTAGCTGCATTTATGAGAGCTTTGAGGCTATGCGCAGGTTGCTATGATGCTCATGATTGGTTGTCGCACGGTATTGAGGTGATGGTAGGATGATTGCTTAGGTGTCGGGGCAGTGAATGACTCGAAAGGAAGTCTACTCAGAGCGCGATTCAGAGACTTGATATTTCATTTTGGCGGAGGAAAGGCAATCAGATAAGTTTTCAAGCTTGGGTTGATAGAGTAATGAGACTTGGTAGTTTCGGATGTGGTGGAATCTTCATCCATGATATGGTGTATTCGTCCTTGATTAAATAGAACGTGTTAAGTTCGTCGGTGTTATGGTATTCTTCAATTCATCTTTGGGGCAGGATATTGCGAGATAGAATTGGAGAAGTGGTTGTCAGAGATCACGGGGTGCGGCGGTTCAAGATTGAATGAGTATTTCAACTGCTGACGGCTCGAGAAGGGGGATCTTCGGAAGGGAGTGAAGTTAGTAACGATCTACCAGTTCATGTTCTACGGAGATGGATATTGATTTAAGGCAACAATTGGGCAGCAAAGAATGAGGAGTACATGTGGAAAGTGTCAGGTGGTGGTTAAATTTCTAGAAGGCCAGGTGTAAGAAGTGAAAGTTGAGTAATTGCTTAAAAGAGTGAGTTTGACCAAAGTGGGAGAGTGGCAGAGTAACATATGAGTTCAGTGGTAGGGTAACCCCACCTGGAGGAAAGTTTAGAGTGATTTGGAAATTTTAGTGGACAATGACTGGATCTATGGACTTAATTTGAAATATTGGCTATTACATGACAAGATATTGGATGCAACTGAAAGGCGTTGCTTGATATGAAGAAGGATGCAATATAACTTTGAATTGGAAGACATTGTCGCACGTCTAGTTGATGTCCATAAAAAGTGAATGGGCTAGTACAGTTGTTGAATGAGCACGGGCTCCGGATGGGTTATCGATGTGGTAGTGATTGTACCCCGTGCAACGACGTTGGAAGATGTCGGCATGTAATTTCCACATGTGGGTATCTCTTGTGAGCAGGTCAGCGGTCGCGTGGTTGGCAAACCTTCTACGAAGTATTTTACTGAGCATCCAGTAAGAGGTCGAATATGTGAATGTTGCTAGAGATTCAGAGTGTTCATGAAATTCTAACATGAGGATTTCGAGGGATTCAGAGGGTTGGTTGAGCAAGATCATGTCAACAATGAAGAAAGAATCCAGGTGGGTTCCATAGTTGGTTAGTAATAGCTTCAAACTAAGTGGGGGAGCCCTACCGCTTACAATTGGATTGTATGGTTACCCACTTATGAGGTTTCGGGTTATCGGTGTATTGGTGAGTTAATACCGCTAAGGAAAAAGAACATAAGTGGTAATTTTAGGAAAGGGATTGATAAAAGAGTGTTATAGTTGGCCTTATTGACTCATGTTCGGGCTTTGGGAAGATTCAGGATTTATGCTTCATACAAAGGTGATTTATAAGGGAAGCGAATTAGTCGGGTGTTTCATTGATATGGGTGTTCACGGGCCAGCAGAGCCTTGGAGTTGATAATATTCGGGACCAAGCAAGAGTGGGTGACTCTCGACAACGGTCCTAGTGAATTCAAAGGTTAGAATGCGGTGCCTCAGGATTTCAAGCCCGCGGTATGGCTTGGAATGTTCTATGATATTCTCAACTTGCAGAATAGCATTTGGAGGAAAAAGAGAAAATGACTTCTGATCCATAGAAAAATTATCAGAATGGGCGTATCAGTTGAAGATACGAATGTGCGTGTTAGGAGGGCATGAAACAGTTCATGGGTTTGGAGGCGATGTGGTCTCGTGAAATGGGGTCACTCATGACGAGTGTGAATTGAGTTGTTATGTGATGACTGGAGTTGTCATTATTTCTAAGGCAAGTCTAGACTAAATTAGAAGAAGTCGAATTGATTAGCAATGGTAAATGAGGAAAGATTTATAGCCAAAAATATTAGTTGACTTTAAAGTCCTAAATATTAGGAAAATAACTTAAATTAAAATTTTGTTTAGTGTGAACTCTATTTTTAAAGAGTAAAAAAGGCGAACGATATTTCGTTAAGGACCATCATGCTTTTAATATAGTAAATAGATATAGATTATATGTCCAAGGCAACGCAAAAGCAAAAATTTATGGCTGCAAATAAAACTATTTAAGTTTCTAAGTTTATGCATGAAAAGTTAGATTGTTGCAAAGCTACATCAACGGTGAAAATCACTTTGTCCTGATTCTTTTTTCTCTCGTACTTGAACTCATATTGAGCTAGTGAATTTATCCGCGCTTTGCGCGATAATTAATAAATTTACAAACAACATTTTTTAATATGCAAATCTTATAAGAAAAAGTAGAACCATACAAAAGAAAAATAATAAAAACAAAGCAATTCCTTATCAAACAACAACACTCAACAATTTGCTTCTTGAAGTCGACAACACCAATTATCAATGTGATGACCCAAAAGGTCATCCTAAGTAATTTTAGCTAAATCTGTATTCCGAGGCCCCGAAAGCCTCCGTTAATCTCACCTTGATAGCGCGTGTAGCCGGGAAGCTTCTATGTGAAAATTTGATAAAAATGGAATTTTTGGAATAATTAAATGAATAAAGTTGACTTTGGTCAACATTGTTGGTAAACAGACCCGGACCCGTGATGTGACGGTCCCGGAAGGTCCGTAGGAAAGTATGGGACTTGGGTGTATGCCCGGAATCGAATTCCGAGGTCCCAAGCCCGAGAAATGAATTTTTAAAGAAAATTGTTTTCTGAAAATAATAAAGGTTTTTGAAAATGAACTTTGATGTGAAAAACGTGTTACCGGGCCCGTATTATGGGGAGCACCGAACAGGTTTAATATATGTTATGTGACTTATCTGTGAAATTTGGTGTAAAACGGACTTGAAATGACGTGTTTCAGATCAAAATTGGAAAAGTTAAGCTTTATGAAGTTTTAAGAAAATTCTATGAGTTTTAAGGTTTAATCCCTTGTTTTGATGATATTTTGGTGATTTAAAAGCTTGAATAAGTCCGTAGGATGTTTTGGGAGTTGTGTGTGTTTTTGGTTTTGAGACCCGAGGGCTCGGGTGAGTTTCGGGTAGCTAGCGGGGTGTGAAATGCATGAAAAATCTGGTTTTTTCTTAAACTTGCTGGTGTCCAGGTATTTACTCTATGCGAACGCACCCAAGGGGATGCGAACGCATAGAGTAAAAGTGGGCTCTGGGGGAGCTGGGTAATTGGTGCTATGCGAACGCACCCAGTGTGGTGCGAACGCGGAGGGCAGTGGGGTCAGAGCTGTGCGAACGCACTCTAGCAGGTGCGAACGCGGAGGGTAGCTTAGGCGGGGCAGTGCGAACGCGGGCAGGGGGGTGCGTCCGCACTGGGTAAGGTAGGTCCGGGGTGGGGGAGTGGTATTTGACCTGTGCGAACGCAACTATTGGTCTGCGAACGCATAGGTCTGTTTGGTCAAACCTGTGCGAACGCGGTCAACAGGCTGCGAACGCATAGAGTTATTTTCTCCAGTGATTTTATTAACTCCAAAACAGACCCACTACGGGATTTCACCATTTTCTCACTTCCTCCTTCTTCCCCAAACCTCCATAGACGAAATTCAAGACCTCCAACCTCCATAGCTCCATAGGTAAGTGTTCTTAACATCATTCTTTCATCAACTAATCACTAGGTTCTAGGCCTAAAAACATGAAATCAAGGTAGAAATTAGGGGTTTTGGGTAGAGTTAGGTTTTTGGGAATTTTGGGTAATTCAACCCCAATTTGGGGTCGGATTTCAAAAACAAATCATATATTTGAACTCGTGGGGTTATGGGTGATCGGGTTTTGGTCCGAGCCTCGTGTTTGGACCAAGCGGGCCCAGGGTCGAATTTTGGTATTTTTGGAAGAATGATAGGAATTGAATATCCAGGCTATGGGATTGTGTTATTGAGTCTTTATTGATATTATTGAATTAATTATGCCTAGATATCGTTGGTTCGGAATTGGATTATAAAGGAAAGACGGTCTTAGAGGGTTGATTGCTATACTTTGGACCCGAGGTAAGTGTCTTGCCTAACTTTGGTGAGAGAATAGGTATTATTTGCTATGCGCTAAGTGATTATCATGTTCATTGCATAGGTGAGGCGACGAGTACCTATGCAATGTGTGTCAAGCATGCCCATGAGTCTATTTGATAGAAATCGTAGTATTTCTCCCATGTTTATCATATTATGAGGTTGTCTCTACTTGGTAAATTATTCGTGTTGAAAGTATTGGTTGTTGAGCTTAAGAAGTGTTGATAAAGTTGAGAATCCAAGTGTTAAGTATACAATTGAGGTGATTGGTTATAGCTGAGACCCTTGCCGGTCAATTGTTGTGATATTGATTGATGTTTTCCCCTTGCCGGGTGATGTTGAAATGTATTTCCACTATGATGTACTCCTTGCTATTATATTTGTCATTGTTTGGTGAGGAAGAGTGTAAAGCACGAAGGGTGATTTCGTGCCATGATATTTGATTACATTGCATAGTGAGGAAGAGTGTAAAGCACGAAGGGTGATGCCGTGCCATGATTCATAATGATTATAAGCACGAAGGTAAATGTCGTGCCATGATTCATTGTACATTGCATTGTGAGGAAGAGAGTAAAAGCACGAAGGGTGATGCCGTGCCATGATATTTGATTACATTGCATTGTGAGGAAGAGAGTAAAAGCACGAAGGGTGATGCCGTGACATTATTTACATTTATGGTATTTGTACTTGTTTCGTTAGCTATTGTGTTAAATTGCCTCCCTTGTTTACTTCTATATGTCAGTTTAACTGCTTCATTTCACTTGTTCCCCTTTACTGCTCCCGTATCCCTTACTTGTCTGCTTATCTCTTGCCTTGTATTATCCCTGTTACCTGCTGTAGAAATTGGACAGGTTATCGTCATTGTCAAGTCTAGCCTCGTCACTACTTCGGCCGAGGTTAGGCTCGGCACTTACTCAGTACATGGGGTCGGTTGTACTGATGGTACACTGCACTTCTTAATGTTGTACAGACCCCGCATCCGGACCTAGCGGACCGCATTGAGGGAGTCACCTTCAGTCCACCTAGAGCTTCAAGGTATACCCACTGGCGTTCGTAGGCCTTGGCGTCTCTCCTGCATTTGGATTTCCTTATTGTCTTACCTTTTCTCCTAGTTTCAAGATAATTGTGTATTTCTTTTCAGACTCTGCATTTAGCACTTTGTTTAGATAGTTCGTGAGTTATGACACCCCAGTTTTGGGTATGCGATGTTATGTATTTTATTATTTCACTTTGCATTTCGAATTTGCATTACACTTCCGCTGTTAAGGATTTTAAGGTGCTTGTTATTCTGTTCACTTTGGAAAAGTTTTGACTCTATTACTGTTAACTTGGGTTGAAATTGTTAGGATTACTTGTGCACGTTGGCTTGTCTAGCAGGTTCAACGGACGCAGTCACGGCCTGCAGGGTGAGATTTCGGGTCGTGACAATCAACCTTCACCTGAGTGCTTGTTTCATTTCACATTCATAGAGTTTCACATTCTACTAAGGAAAAAAATTCAAAAATACTTGCATTGATCAATTAATGCAAAATATACTAAAAATATGAATATTTATAGACATTAATACATATCAATTTTATATTTTAATTGTCACGACCCCAAATCCTAACAGGCCGTGATGGCGCCTATCGTGGAACTAGGCTAGCCAACCATCACTTTACTACGCATTTGTTCAATTATAACAGTTCGCAATTTAATAAAAATCATGCAACCATAGCATCAAGTAATATAGTTAAGTCTTAACGTCCCAATTATAGTCTAACAAACCTCCCAAGAACTGGAGTCAATAGTCATGAGCATCTAAGAATAAATAAATCTAACTCTGCTAAAACTATGATATATGTATCTGAATCAAATGCTAAAACTAAATAAGGAAGGGAAATGGAGAAGCTGTGGACGCTGGATAGCTACCTCGAAATCCCGTGAAATGCTGATATCAAACTGCGTCAGCTACTGCTGCGAACTAGTACCTGGATCTGTGCACAGAGGCACAGGGAGTCTTTATGAGTACGCCAACTCAGTAGTAATGAAAATAGATCACAGTATGAGTAATATAAACACACAGAACATGTACACAATTCCACAAAAGCCAGAAAACTACCAAGTCACCACGTAGTATTCATCAATTCATAAGTTCGAAATCAGTTTGCAGAAATCCATTGAAAACAAGTACAATATCAGTATATCTCAGTAAAGTTCTCAGTGAAAGCCAGTTTGAAAACAAAGTAAATCATAGTTTGAAACCTCAGTAAAAATCTTCATAAAACTGCCCCTCGGGCCATAATCATTTCTCATCACAATATCTTTCAGTGTTAGCCCATCAGGCAACCTCACAATCACTCTGCCCATAAGGCAACCTCACAATCACTCTTCACAAGCCCCGCGGGCATCACTCAATCAGTACCGGCGCTCACTGGGGGTGTGTACAGACTCCGGAGGGGCTCCTACAGCCCAAGCGCTATAATAAGCCACAATATGGCCTAATTCACACACAATATAGGCCCACAACCTCACTCATATCATATCATCCTCACAATATAGGCCACCAGCCTCACTCATATCATAACATCCTCACAATATAGGCCAACAACCTCACTCAGTCAAACACTCTTAATTTTCCCTTCAGGCCATAATATACCGGGTTCTCGACCCAAAAATAGTGTTTCATTTTCAAGAAAGTAGTATCAAAATACTCTGAGTGTCAAAACAATTTCATAGAAAAGACTGAGTGAAAAACCATAACATATTAGTGAGGAAAATATAGTAAACACAGCCCTCAAAGGGTACACAAGTCGGCACTAGGCCCCAAACACGGCTTACAACCCAATACATATCATAATATATAAATACTATTTAAGCAAAGGCTTAAAAATTGGTTTCGCAACTCAATAGTCGCCTAAATAGGAAATATGTTCCAAAGTTTCCACCTTTTTATTTCAAAACCCGTGAAAGGGTGCATAGTCCGGGGTTTCATACCCTCAGGACAGGATTTAAAAACATTACCTACCTCAAAACTAGCCTGGAATTATTTCGCAATGCGCTTGCCTCTCAATTCAACCTCTGAAGGCTCCAAATCTACCAAGTTCAGATTTTTATCATCAATATATGCTTAAGGAATAAATTTCAATTGAAAAATATCGAATTTAGCTCAAAAATCTGAATTCGGTCAAAACCCGACCCCCGAGTCCGTATCCCTAAACTCAGAATTTTTTATACAAAAGTATTCTTCGTTCTCTCACGAGTTCGTACATATAAAGAACACCAAAATCGGAGTTTGTTTGACCCCTCAAATCGACCCTTTAGGGTCTCATAATCTCAAGCCCTAAAACCCAATTTTTCTACTGATTTTCCATAAATTTACACTGGTTTTATGTTCTATAATCATCCATAATCGAGTTTTAATGATCAAAATACTTACCTCTATGAAGAAAAAGAATTTCCCTCTTTAAAATCGTCCCCAAAAGCTCTTTTCCGTACAACAATGGTGAAAAATAAGGTTTAAGTCGCGGAGGATTTATTTAAATATGCCCAGGTAAATCCTTCATAGCGAATGCGGTACCTCGCCGCGAACGCATAGAAAAAAACTCCAGCTCCCCCATTTACTCTTCGCGAACGCGGTACACCACCGCGAACGCATAGAACAAAATTCCAGGTTCCCTATTTACTCTTCTCAAATAGCCTCTAGTAGAATAGTCATAACTTTTTGCACAAAACTCCAAAGGACAAATGGTTTACATTTCTAGAAACTAGACACAAAGGACTACAACTTTCATTTTTACATCATCTCAATATTCCTTATAGATTGTGATATATGAGCCTCCGAAATCAGACCTGCGCAGCAGATATTTTCCTTCTTCGCGAACGCGAAGAGCAAAGTCCCTGATGCCAAATTCTTCTTCGCGAACGCGAAGGGCTCCCCTCGAACGCGAAGAACAACACCAGACACCAACAATAGCAATCTCAAAACCGCCCGAAATGATCCGAAACCACTCCGAAACACACCCGAGGCCTCCGGGACCCCATCCAATCACACAACTCAGTCCCATAACACCCCACGGACTTGCTCGAGGTCTCAAATCACATCAAACAACGCCGAAACCACGAATCGTACTCCAATCCAAACTTTATAAACTTTGAAATTTTAAACTTCTACATTCGATGCCGAAACCTATCAAATCACATCTGATTGACCCCAAATTTTGTACACAAGTCATATTCGACATTATAGACCTGCTCCAACTTCCGGAATCGCATTCCGACCCCGATATCAAAATTTCTACTTCCGGTCGGATTCTTCAAAACCTTCAAATTTCTATCTTTAGCCAAATGACTTCAAAATAACCTACAGACATCCGAATTCACTTTCGATCGCGCTCCCAACTCCAGAATCACCATACGGAGCTATTCCCAGACTCGGAATCCCAAACGGACATCTATAACACTGAAATGCCTTCCAGCCAAACTTAGGAAATTCCTTCAAAAATGCTGACTTCCACAATATACATCTAAATGCTCTCGGGTTATCCCAAACCTGATCCCGACATACGCCCAAGTCCAAAATCATCATACGAACATGCTGGAACCTTCCGATCTTGATTCCGAGGTCGTTTACTCCAAATTCATGTCTTAGTCAATTTCTTCAACTTAAGGCTTCCGAAATGAGAATTTTCTTTCCAATTTGACTCCGAACTTTCTGAATCGCAACTCCGACCATATGCACAACTCATAATACCTGAAATAAAGCTGTTCATGACTTCCAACCGCTGAACGACGCGCTAGATCTCAAAACGACCGGTTGAGTCGTTACATTAACAACTACTCAATTATAGAGGAAGGGGAGAATAACCAAATAATAAGGCAGAAATATACCAAAGTACTTAAAAAAAGAACATGAGCGGTTAGTAAACATGTTCAAAACCTCACATAAGTATTTTAATTTTATGGAAGTCTTTTGGACGAAAAATTAAAGTACCGTATAATTTTATAAATAAAAAAGGTTTTTAAAAATTTTGGAAAAAATAGATAGATAGAGTTTTCGACCTAAAACTACAAACATATAAGATTATTAAATATGTATACATGAAGTTACTAAATATTGTAGGGTTAAAGACTAATTTCATAGAATAATATTTTTTCTAATGTCGCTGTTTTGTCATATTGAGACATCTTTCTCCTTCACATTTTTCATATCTAATTTTTCACTATCGTTAGACACACTCCCAATCTGGTAAGAAATATTTGTCATGAGTATGCACAAATTCACCTTTCTTTGTCTTAACTTTAATATAATTACGTGAAAGCAAAAACGATGAAACTGGTTGCGTGATCGGCCAGAGAAACTAATAATTTGTTGGGAAAAAATAGAAAGACAAAAGTACCAATAATTAACTCATAACTTCTTATAATTGATTAACTGGTGTACAAAAGAATTTCTTTTTCGATACTTTATTATATTCTTATTGAATATCATATATAGGTAGTAAATACAAAATTACTCCATAATAACCAAAAGTCGTTTTCCTTTTGGAAGGAATTAATACACAGCAAGCAGTCATTCTTTTGCACACAAAATCTTGATTTATTGCATCATCCAGTGCCCAACTGAGAATTGAATTTAAGAATAATAAAGGATGGGAGAATGAAACGTGAGATTTAGCGCAAAGAGTCATTAAAAAGACCTAAACACGTAAATGGGAGAGGAAAAAAAAGTAAAAGGAGATAAAAGATGAATATATTTTTATAACATGTATGTACTCACAATAAGGATTTCTAGGCTTGAAGTTAAGCTATTACTTTATTCTGAGAAGCATTTCGACCTCCAACGCTCGCACTTTATCTAGTATTTAAACACCTTCGAATCAACCGAGAGGAGATAATATTGTCGAGGAAAACCATGAATGCTCTAGTAACAATGACGGTATCACCGTTTATAACAGTGATCTATATTGTGAAACTATATTAACTGACTATATTGAATTAAAACATGATCGAACAAATACACCTTAAGGGGTAATCCTGCTATTCAAAGTAAATGAGATTATGAAAAAATATAGCAAAAATAACTTTGTGAATATGTAATACGACACTTGACAATATATTAATTTTTTCCTATATACAATGAATAAGTTTACTTCACCTTTGCTCAAATGATGATAAATAGAGCTACATCCAAGTACAAGATAAACTTTAAGTATTTTTATATGTTCACATCTCCATCATAAATGCCGCTGAATTATTAACAGGTGAATGATATCATAAACATCATCAGTAAGTAAAATTAATAAATAAAAGCATGCACTAATCCCTTCATAGTCCCACTTTAACAGTAAAAATCAAGTATAATGGCTTTCAGATACATAGCACATAAAATAAATCAACGTTAAGAAACAAAAAGAAAAAAGAAAAAAGAAATGTGAGATAGAAAGTATTTATTTTTTGAATTAGGGAAAATATAGAAGACAAAGTAGAAGTGCAAAATGATTTTTAATTTGATGCATATCTAATTACATAGAAAATACAAATTAAAACGGTAGGTTAGTTTCAAAATACTTGCTCTATTTTGTGTTATGTGCCTTTATAGTCTTTAAATGTATTTTTCTTCCATAAGTTTATTGGCATATTTCAATAGTTTTTTCTCTTTGCTCCAGAGTGTATTCAGTCTTCAGCATAAGTAAACCTATAAAGTCAAAAGAACGGCAATGTGCATCACTTCAAATTATTCTTACTGTGTGTATATCAAATGCCAATTACAACACATCAATATTTGGTACAAAAGAAGGCATTAAACTTTATGCTTACGGCAAAACACTACTGACCAAGCAGAAAAGAAAAAAAATATAGAGTTAATTACTGAAAGATAACAAAAATAAAACATCAGAAGAAATATTACCTTCTAAAGCTAAATTATCATTGGATTTTAATGTTTTCTCTTGAATATGCACGAGAAAGATGATGAAATTTTTAGTATGTAAAAAGGTTTTGACATATAAGATTGATAAAAAAATTGATTGGCTATAGACCAAAAGAAAAAATAAACCGAGGAACAATAACAAACTCAAAGCAAAAGTAAATTTCAGACAAAGCATAGATTTGGTTGCCTACGCCTCTTCCGACGACAAAATATTAACTTTGCAATCATAAATAGTATTTGTGGACGGAAGAGGATGAATAATCTTTGAGAAGTTGTCAGTTGTAACGCTTAGGGTTTTAGTAGTCTCAAAAGGTGCAATTATGTAGATAGTTAATTAGGTGACTTTTGGACTTTTTAAAATATCTTAAAATTAAAAAGTAAAAAAAAAGAGCAAAAAATTGAGGTAAAAGATAAATAGAGATCCTGGATGTAGAGATTGCCACATCGGCTCTCTCATTTCATGCTTTATATTAATATATAGATGTTAAAACTCTCTCCCTCCCTCTTATTTATTTTCTATTGCCAAACATCTTTGTTATTACAGTAATTGCGAAGACAAAGTTTGTGAATTTTTATTTAATAGAAACAAAAATTAGAAAGAAGAATAACAACAACATAAGTTTATCTGCTGGTAATTACCTTTAAGCAAACATGATCAACATTATTTGGTTATTCTCGCTAGACCAGTTATACTCTTACTTGAGGCGTATAACTCTAAGACTCAAAATGAAGTGGATTATAAACTTTTATAAAATTATCTTTCAAAAGAATAATGGTTAACACTGCAGACGTTGGCTTAATTCTCCACTAAACTAGGCAAAATATTTTTGAAAGAAAATTCATGTAATAAATAAAATAAATTAAAATACTTCTAAAAAGAATGTTTATATTCTCGTGCGACAATGATTGTGAAAGTGTAATATTAAACAACGCAATAATATGAGAGTAAAGGTAACAAAAGCAAGAAGGCATACTAAATCTCACAGTTTGTTCTTGATTGAAATAGAAACAAGCGGTTAATTTTCGAGAGCTCATGTAATAAAGAAAATAAAGTTATCGGTAGAATGTTGTAACGACCCAGCCGGTCGTTTTGCGTATCAGGATCCCGTTTTCTTAAATGAAACCTTTCATAGCGGCTATTCGTGCTTTATTACTCGCGGGAGCGGGTGGTCCGGGATTTGGGAATGATTTGGATGGTTTAGGAACACTTGGTTTCTTAAGGCTGGCCTATTTGGCCAAGTTTGACTTCGGTCAACATTTTGATCAAACGACCTCGGAATCGAGTTCTGACAGCTCCAGTAGCTCCATATGATGATTTCGGACTTGGGCGTATGTTCGGCTCGGGTTTCTGATGACCCGGGAGCGTTTCGGCGCCCGAAATGGAAATCAGGATTTCCTTAAGTTTAGAATTTGGCCTGGAACGGGACTTCATGCTATCGGGGTCTGAATGAAATTATGAGATCGACAATAGTTCCGAATAGTCATTTATGACTTGTCTGCAAAAATTTGGGTCATTCCGAGTAGTATAGACCCGTCCGGCATAATATAATGAATTCTAGAATTTCAAAGTTCTTAAGTTTGATTAATTTGGTTTTGGGGTTGAATTTTGAGTTCCGTAGTTGTATTTCATGTTCCGGAAGTTCGAGCGAGTCCGTATCGTGAATACAGACTTGCCGGTGCTTTTGGACGGGGTCCCGGGGGACTCGGGGGTGTTTTAGACCCCCAGGAGCTAAGTTGGAAAAACCAGAAATTTTTCTGTCTGGTTTCCTTCTCTGCGATCGCAGAAGCAGGGATGCGATCGCAGAGAAGTAATTATGNCCCCCCCCCCCCCCCCCCACTGTATGTTCCTCTCTGCAGTCGCATACCTCACTCTTGCGATCACATAAGCCTACCTCCCTAGCCTCTGCGATCGCATAGTGCTTCCTAGGGGCTAGGGTAATTTGTTCTAAGGTTTTCCTGGGCAGTATTTAAATGTCCAATTACGGGATTCTTCTTCATTATTCAATACCCAACCTCCATTAGAGCTCCTCAAAGCTAGGGAAAAGCTGTCCAAGGTCAAATCCTTCAGGTTAGTATGATTTTCTCTCTAAATTCATGAATTTATTATGGAAATCTAACTAGTTATCTATTAAAATATCAACAAAAAAAAATCATGAAATTTGGTAGACATTCCTAGGGCTTTGATAATTAGTGAACTATCCCTTTTTAGCTATGAACTCCTAAATAAATTATGTAATTACGATCCTTGGGTTTCGGGTAATTCATTCCTTCGAGAATCTTCAAAATTCGAACGCGTGGGACCAGGGTCAAAATTTCAAAAACCTTCAAGAATACTATATTTGGGATTTCTTGTTAATTCTTATTCTTGGGGCATAAATTGATTCAATTATGCTATGTTTGGCTAGCTGTGAGCCGTCGAGGGTAGTCTCAGAATTTCGGGCGCATATTTTGATCCGGTTCTTGATCCGAGGAGTGCTTTTATCGAGGTGAGTCTCCTTTCTAACCTCGTAAGAGGGAAATTGTCCCTCTAGGTAACCTTGTTTGCTATGTGATCTTGTTTGGGGGCTACGTACGCACCGAGTGACGAGAGTCTGTACGTAGTGGCTATTACTGCTTCGTCCGAGTAGCTAGGGCACAACATGCTTATTGTTTTCCCCTGTTGTAGCATATACATTACTTGTATACTTGTGTGATTGGTTTTGTTGTCTTTGAACGTTGTGATCTTGGCTTGATTTAAGTGTGATAAGAGAATCACGGGATGAGATCGGGCCGTACGCCACGGCAGAGTGATGATTGATTATATTATGGGATCGGGCCGTACGCCACGGCAGAGTGATGATTGATTATATTATGGGATCGGGCCGTACGCCACGGCAGAGTGATGATTGATTATATTATGGGATCGGGCCGTACGCCACGGCAGAGTGATGATTGATTATATTATGGGATCGGGCCGTACGCCACGGCAGAGTGATGATTGATTATATTATGGGATCGGGCCGTACGCCACGGCAGAGTGATGATTGATTATATTATGGGATCGGGCCGTACGCCACGGCAGAGTGATGATTGATTATATTATGGGATCGGGCCGTACGCCACGGCAGAGTGATGATTGATTATATTATGGGATCGGGCCGTACGCCACGGCAGAGTGATGATTGATTATATTATGGGATCGGGTCGTACGCCACGACAGAGTGATGATTGATTATATTATGGGATCGGGCCGTACACGATGGCAGAGTGATGATTGATTATATTATGGGATCGGTCTGTATGCCACGGCAGAGTGATGATTAATTATATTATGGGATCGGGTCGTACGCCATGGCGAGATTGAGACTACCAGGGTGGGATCAGGTCGTACTCCACGGCGAGATTGAGACTACCAGGGTGGGATCGGGCCGTACGCCAAGGCGAGATTGAGACTACCAGGGTGGGATCGGGCCGTACGCCAAGGCGAGATTGAGACTACCAGGGTGGGATCAAGTCGTACGCCACGACGATATTGAGACTACCAGGGTGGGATCGGGCCGTACGCCACGGCGAGATTAAGACTACCAGGGTGGGATCGGGCCGTACGCCACGGCGAGATTAAGACTACCAGGGTGGGATCGGGCCGTACGCCACGGCGGTTATCAAACTTGTTTGATTTGAGATTGTTATTTGATGCCGGATATTGATGTACTTGATTATTTGTTTTACTTGCCTACAGTTTTCTTTACATCCTGCTTACTTTACGACTGTTGGACCTTAGTGAGTATCGAGTCGACCTCTCGTCACTACTTCTTCGAGATTAGACGGGATACTCACTGGGTACATATTTATATATATGTACTCATGCTGCACTTTCTTTCCTTTTCTGTACTTGACTGTACAGGTCCGGAGGCTGGTCCATCTGATTTTCAGGCCGGTGCCAGATATTGATAGCGTGGTCATACTTCACGGTGAGCTTCTTTCCTGGCGACTTCCTAGCAGCACCCTGGAGTTTCTTTTGTTATGCTCTCTGTCTATTTCATTCAGACTGAGACCCTGTATATGTTGTAGTCATTGTATATTCAATAGTTGTCCGTGGCACTCGTGACACTAGTTCCTGGCACACACGCGGTATATATTTTGGGGTTTTTGGGATGTATACTAGGTGTATGTTTTATTTCGGCCTTGTATCTACTATGATTTTACCTTCACTCAAGGCTAGTATCATGTTAGTTGTTATAAACTGGTAATCATTGACTTGTTTGATCGAATGGGAAGGGTATCACTTAGTGAAAGTTATATCGGCTTGCCTAACCCCGCTGTTGGGCGCCATCGCGACCTGAATTAGGATTTTGGTCGTGACAACGTTGTATTAGAGCCTTAGGTTCACGTAGTCTCACGAGTCACGGGCAAACCCAGTAGAGTCTTGCGGATCGGTACGAAGACGTCTGTACTTATCTTCATGAGGCTATAGAGCGTTAAGAAACTCTTTTTGTTCATGTTCTATCGTGCAATCGGTGATGTACTCAAATNGGGCAGGGGTAGGGCTCCTGTTCGTAGTAGGGGGCGAGGGCATCCCAGAGCTGTACCGGTTGCACCGATTAGGGATCCTTATGTTGAGGAGCAGGATGAGCTGCCTCCAGTAGTTCCACCACCAGCCGAGTTTATGACGGCGCCGGGTTTCCAGGAAGTCATGGGCGGTATGCTGAGGTTCATGGACACTATGTCCCAGGCAGGGGTACTTCCATCAGATCCTGCTACTTCCCAGGCAGGAGGGGGAGTTCAGACCCCTACCGCTCAGGCTACAGGACCAGCAGCAGCAGTACATCGTACTCCATATATTCCACCAGTGATCGCGGTTCAGCCTGGGGTGGCAACACCGGAGCCCAGGCCAGTTGCAGAGATAGACCAGCAGAAGTTGCTGGGTAGATGGACCTAGATTCACCCTCCGACCTTCGGGGGTGAGCGGGGAGAGGATGCACAGGATTTTATCGAGAGGTGCAGGGACAGACAGCACAACATGAGGATATTAGAGTCACATGGGGTAGACTTCACGACATTTCAGCTTGAGGGTAGAGCTCGCCGCTGGTGGAAGTCTTATATACTCAGTAGACCAGAAGGGTCTCCACCGGTTACTTGGGAGCAGTTTATTAAGTTATTTTTGGACAGATACATTCCACCATCTGAGAGGGAGGAGCTTCGGGGTCAGTTTGAGAGGTTAGATCAGGGGCAGATGCCCGTGTCAGATTATGAGGCCAGGTTCTCAGAGTTGTCTCTCCATGATCTCATGATATTGCCCACAGATGCTGAGAGGGTTCGACGGTTTGTGGCAGGCTTACATCCGGGTATCAGGACTTCCATGGCCAGAGAGGTGGAGATGAGTACCCCATATAAGCTTGTAGTCGAGATAGCTCGACGTATCGAGGGTTACCGTGCGAGGAGTAGAGAGCAGGGTC